>RJVU01079805.1:6795516-6812415 GCA_003731715.1 Anabarilius grahami | reverse complement strand
CCGATCTTTATAAATTAAATAAATTATTTATAAATAAAAAAAATTATATATACATTTTTCATTCATAAAATGCAGCTCAAAGTGCTTCACATAGTAGAATATAAACCATTTTAAAGCAGGAAAATAAATAAGATGCAATTCCCAACATGGCTATACTAATATTATTTATAACAAGTGTTGTAAAATCAGCAAAAGGAGGGAGCATGGTAACTTTTAATTGTTTGTAGTTGTTCCATGCTGTTGGGCTTTTAAAATGAAAACATTTTTCCCCGCTGCTTTTTTCCCTGCAATACTCTGTTGAACCGTTTGGTATCACTGGTATTCCTTTTGAATGCTTCGCTTCATGCCTTTCAAAACACAGCTTGTACAACTAAAACAATTTCAATCCCAACCTTTTTCTGTTAGCTGTGGTGTCCCCCAAGGTTCTGTCCAAGGTCCCCTATTATTCCTAATTTACCTTCTCCTACTTGGTAATATTTTCTCAAATACGGTATCAAATTCCACTGTTAGACTAATGATACACAGCTTTATGTATCTACAAACCCCGATTCCATTCTTCCACCTGCTTGTCTTACCAACTGCCTTCACAAAATAATAGTTTGGTTTTCTACCAACTTTCTCAAACTTAATGGCAGTAAGACTGAAGTACTCCTTATTGGCACTAATTCTATTCTCTCTAGGTCCTGCAGTTTTTCTTTATCCATTGACGGTTCTTCCGTTTTCCCTTCCCGCCAGGTTAGGAACTTGGGGGTCATCTTCGACAGCACCCTTTCATTTGAAGCTCACATTAATAATATAACCAGGTCTTGTTATTTTCATCTCCGTAATATTGCTAGTCTCAGTCCATTTCGTTCTCCGCGTATTTCTATTGTCACCTCTCACATTGACTACTGTAATTCTCTTTTAATTGGTTTACCACACAAATCTCTTCATAAACTCCAACTGATTCAGAATTCTGCTGCTCGAATCATAACCCGGACTCCTTCTGTACAATATGTTACCCCACCACTGCTACACACAAGTTGCACAATGTCCTTTGAGTGAAAACTGTAGTACTAGTGTTCTAGTAAAGACAAACAGTCTAAAGTAGTGCCTTGTCTTCCACTGTGAACTCATGTGTCTCTCTCTCGGACTGACTCTAATGTGGTGAATCTAGATGTGGTGTGTCCAGTGCCAGAGGCTTATTGTCTGCTACTCCCTCCTACACACATTAGACAGATTAACCTTACATCTGCCATCATTACAGGCAGGAACACCACAAACAATAGTCATTTGAATAGACAAACACACACATGCACTATGTTCCAGGCAATATTTCTAAATTAAATCAAGGGAGGGATACAGTAACTGCTTTCTAATCTGATGTATGCAAGTTCAAGAGGAGGTCAGAGCCTTTACCACAGCAAGTATTCGACAATGCATAAAGTTTATTTCTGAATTCTGAAGTTAATATAACCTGAGTGTGGCCTGGCTCATCAACATAAAAGGCTCCTGTTGATGTAGTTTTCCCCCATAAAAGCACAAAAAATATTGTTGCACACTTCCATGCCAATTCAAACACATCTCTACACAAAAGCATACTAATCAAAGTCCCTCCATCCACATGAATCTTTTGTCCTGCATCCCACATTTGTGGATCCAAAGCCTGATGAATGCGTCTGGCAGTTGTGCGTGGGTTGGCACGGGTCGTCATGCTCTGCGTGTAGTTAATGCACCACTACAGGTGTGGCACATGGCGGCCGCCACCACACGGCCAAAACCGACATCTGCTCCCTATCAAATCTTAAGCCCAATATTAAGATTAATCCAATAACCAGCCGCACAAACGTAGCATTTAATGTGAAAACCTGCACTTTATGAGTAAAACCAGGTACATTGTGCGAGTAGCTTAATGTGTGAACGACAGATTTAAATTAAATTAAGTCAACCTTTTAATGAGCTACCAGCCATATGATTTTTTTTCTCTCCATTAATATGTGCGTAATTCCTGGCTCTTTCTGTTACACGCCAATTAGCATTATTCATCATGTGTGGAGTTGGATTCCACTCTCAAGGAAGGCGGATGGGAAAAAATAATGCACGCCTTCACACCTGAACAGTCTTCAAGAACACATCAGATGTGTGTGAATGGACATCCAAACATGCACGCTTGCTTAAAGATTGTCTTTGACTCACACAGCCACATAATGCACAACTCACTGGGATGTTTTGTGGTGTAATTTAGCTCCATTCAGTCTGTCGGCAGTCAGTCAGCTCCTGCTTTCACAGTTGCTCAACGGATGACTTGGAGTATGAATTGGGAGTAATTGACTAATCAGAATATGGAAGAATTTGAATGAGCAGATAAAAAGACAGAACAATATTTTTCTTAGGATAGTGCAAGGATAAGGGTGACACTTTTGATGGCATTCTATATTCATCAATGTAGATTTATTCAATTATTATATTATATTATATTATATTATGTTGAATAGTCACACTTTTGACTCCAGTCAGTATTTCTTAATGTACATTTGTTTTGTCAATTTATTAGATTTATTCTAAATAAATGCAGCAAAAACAAACATTTTATTTGAAATAAATAAATAAATGTTTGACTCCATTTACTATAATATATATAATATAATATAACATAAAATAATATAATATAATAAGTAATATAAATCTGGGATATGCTCACTTTTATATCTATTATAAACAAACAAACAAATAAATAAATAAATGTGACCATGGACTAAAACCAGTCATAATGGTCAATTTTGTGAAATTGAGATTTATACATCATCCGAAAGCGGAATATAAGCTTTCCATTTATGTATGGTTTGATAGGATATGACAATATTTGGCCGAGATACAACTATTTGAAAATCTGGAATCTGAGGGTGCAAAAAAATCCAAATATTGAGAAAATCGCCTTTAAGGTTGTCCAAATAAAGTCATTAGCAATGCATATCCACACAGAAAAATAATTTTTTATATATATTTATGGTAGGAAATTTACAAAATATCTTCATGGAACATGATCTTTACTTAATATCTTAAAGATTTTTGGCATAAAAGAAAAATCGATAATTTTGACCCATACAATGTATTGTTGGCTATTGCTACAAATATACCCGTGCGACTTATGACTGGTTTTGTGGTACAGGGTCATAAATATAGCTTTTTAAACATTTATGGATTTAAAGTAAATTATTCTCATTTAAGAGAGTTTTGAACTAGATTTTGAAATCAACATGCTAACAATAATAATTCAATAAACTTTTAACCTCAAAATCCTTAATATATAGCCCTTGTGACAACTAGCCCTGATATATTTTATATTCTTTAATAGGCCAGTGCCAGATATGAAAGCACACACTAGGACACAAAAATGCTCATTTCCCAGAAAGGATCTTCTGTAAGACTTGAACCCTACTGATGTTTCAGAGAGCAGATCTGGTTTCTAAGCGGAGAGACACCACGGTGTGCCCCACAGATGGGCCGCTTGATACTTAATACGCAAACGGACGGCGCTAGAGACCTTAGAGAGCTGCTAATGACTTTTCAAGCACGCAAGAAACCCAACTCAAGTTTGATAGTGTCACAGTATCGAATGAACATACAGAACCTGTCCAAGATGTGCAAGTTTGGACTCATTGACTGAAAAGACCTGAGTGACAAGCAATGACAAGGGAGACAAGCGAAGACATCTGAGATCTACACAATTTACACAATTACAGACTTTTTTTCAGTCCAACACATTACAACCAAACACAGATATTAATGATTGGGTGGGATTTTAAGAAAATAAACAAATCTCAACCTCTCAGACATGCAAGTTTGCAGTTAAAGAAACCCCTGACTACAAGTTTAACACTTTCACTCATAAGGAATGTGTGACTGATATCAGCTTATCATTGTTGTTGAATAAAGGATGTCATTGTGTGCTGGTGTCAGACTCAGAGGAAATGACCCGGGCCAGTTTGTGTCTCACACTGACAGACTGTTCCTCACACAGGGGGCCGGGGCCAGCCAAGAGGAACAGACAGGAGCAGTGACCTCCCTGTATGTGTGTGTGCGTGTGTGAGACGGATGAGAGGTGAAATGCGTCCGATCCTGTCTGCTATTGCCAGATGTAAGGCAGCATGTCTGCAATGACACAAGGTCTCTCTCCATACTGTACTTCATCTCCATATAACAGTCCATTCAAGTGTACAAACAGGGTGAAGTTGACTCTGATAAACATTGCAATTTCAGTATCCCATAACTCCTCAGCCTTCTGCACAGTTTTCTCTCAGAAAATATCTCACCTTTGGAAGAACAAAAGAAGAGACAGAAAGTGAGGTGGGGGAGGGGTATCATCCATCGTTTCGCGTGCCGTACAGACACAAAAAGCCACTGAGATCTATCTCTGTGCCTTAACCTTGCACACACAGACGCTTCATTAGCCTATTTGATCCTTACCAAGTAACTGCGCTACTGGGCTGAGCTGCAATGCTTACAGATTTTTAATTTTAATATTGCACATCACACATAACCCATAAATTAACTGAATTTGACTGAAGAGCCCTGGAACTGTAATTCTCCACAATATTTCCTCCCTGGGTCCTCGGCCAGATGGGATATTAGGAATTGTCATCTAGACTTATGTACCTGCTAATTGTGTGTTAATTACAAATGGATCAATCCGCAATCCTCCAGTGCACTATAAACCTGCTATAGAGACCCAATCAGTGTTGAACAAATCAAAGCAAAACAATCTAATTTAAGGTCAATGTGAATTGCCATTTGAAGCCCATTTTAATAGCTTGATGTATTTCAGATTGAACAACAGTATTATGAATGGGAAAAAAACATTTTTGGTTGATTTTATCCATAGGAAATCAATTGGATAATGTTATCTACCTTGTCTAAAATAACTTAATTTGGCACTAAAAACTAAAATAATGCTACAAGTGAATTTAAGCATCACAACATTATAATGTACAGTGTGGGAAAAAAAAATAGATAATTCAATTTGTTTTACGCTGAAGATTATTAACACACTGTAAAACTGAACAGTGAAATTAATAAAATGAAATGAGTTTGTTTCACTCAAATAATAATGAAAATTCATTGTACTTAATAGAAAAAAGTTGCATGAACTTAAAATGTCATTGTAGTGAACTGAACTTAATATGATTGAGTTTCTGCAGATTTCCAATTCCCAGAATCCTTGCATCAGACTGTATAAATAAATGTTGAAATTAAGTGTTATTTTGTGTTTTTGCACAAGATTAACATAGTGAGACATAAATTAGTGTTTGATGTTGTGTTATGTTGGGATTTACAGGGGGTTCTGTTATGTTAGTTAGTATAATAACAGTCTCTTTGATAGTTACAATAGCATGTGTTATTTCTACCAATCAAGATCTAAATGTGATGTAAATTAACTGTATGTAATTAACATTATGATGAATTGGGCAAACTGTGAAGCGAAGGGATGCCGGTGATGTGATTGTTAATCAGAGACACCTGTGCACCACACTGGCCTTGCTCCACTTCACGGCTCTTGGCCCCGCCCCACTTGTCACAAAACATATTGAGTTTTACAGTGCAGTGTTATTAACATTTGAGTATTTTCATGTATTTTGAACTAAAATATAATACTGAGTGTAAAAAAACAACAACAACAATTTAGCTTGATTTTATCCACAGGAAATCAATTGGATCATGAAAAGTGGATGTAGCATAACAGAGCTATTTTGCTATTGGTTATTACTATTGGACATCTGTGGACAAGCAAGTCATTTAAAAGAGGAAATTATAAAGATTATAAAGAGAAAATCTGACAAACGATCACAATAAGACCAGGGAAATTAATTAGAAAGTAAAAAGTCAATTTTGATTTCATGCTGCCTTCTTTTGTGTAAAACATGAGGCAGTAACAGGTTCTAGCTCAGCTTAACAATATCAGTGATTTTATCCAAGAACCGTGACAAAAAACATCACTGAAAGATTTTCCAAATTTTTTAATGCTAGATCCATCACACTAGTACTAATCATTAAGTCAAGTGAACAGCGGTGTGCAGATTTAATGCCCTGTGTTTCATTCGTGTAGCACCCAAGTGTGACGGAGGTGTAATCAGCCCCTTTTGACTTGGCAAGTGGGCCGACTCAAAGAGGATTGCATGATGAAGGAAAGACAAAACTCCATAACTTCTTATAATTACCAATCAGCTCTGAAGCCCAGCACTAATTACACACCAGTGTGTCTAGGGCAGACAAGCAGGTCGTCTCCACTGCGGTTCCAGACAAAGAACTTTTATTATCTCTTCTGCTGAAATTAGACTATGATTGTCTTAAGATTGAAAGAGAGGCCAGGATCAGTTTAAGGATATAAAGTGACAAGTTTAAGACAAAGGAACAATATGCACATATTTTTTTATGCATCGTCATCATTTTTGGTTTGTTTGGACTTCATAGTTTAACAAATGAGTCTGAAAGGGAAAAACGATGCTAAAACGCAAACAAATTACATGCTCCTAACTGCAACTTGGCACACTCAGGTGCACCAAAAAGTGGATCAAGGAAAAAATAAAGCGTTTTAAAAGGGGAGTTGTGAGTTAGACCCGATGCAACAAATATCCTCCAGAATGTCAGGCTGATGCAAAGTAGATTTTAGCATGGATAGTGCAGCCACAGGTGGTGTATATGGAAAAAATGAGAGCAGAGAGAGGGGCTGATAGTGAAGAGCTTCAATCAGAGGGTCTGACTAGTCGAGTGGGTTTGTTATACGTATGTAAAGGTCAAGCCTGCACTTTTTAAACTGAAATAGCAAAAAAAAGAAAAGGTCACCTCATAATTTCACTTCAGATACAGGAAGCAGATCAGACAGAAGTATAAAATCCCATGAAACTCAATCCGGATGAGCGGTCGAGACAGTAACAGCAATAACAATATCTCTGTTTGGACTTCTAATTACAGTCAATGCAATACAAAGTCTTTGAAATAGCCAAGAAAAAGACTGAGTGCAACCCTACGCCAACATATCAAAATTGTGGACGATACCAATAAACCAATGGTAATAAATAATCAGTGTTTTGAAGATTAACCTGAATATTAGATTATGATGAAGGTAATCTAAATGTAAAAATAGAGGAAATAACAATAAGCATTCACAATTAATTATCCAATATCATCCCATTCAAATGAATAGATAAATAAATAATCAGAATTTACACTTATGACTAATATGGTACCGAAATATGTTGCATCTCTAACAAAAGTGACTAATTTCAAATAAGTATGAACTATCACACATCTGTTCATGTATGCTTTTGAAAGTTGAGATTACCTTGTACATATTCACATGAAGTGTGAAAACTGGAATGCAGTAAATGTGAAACCATACACACAGCAGTAGGTAATACGGTGCGTCTGGTAAGGAAGATCAGTGACTGTGTAAATGACATGAGACAGAGGTTTAGATGAGGTCATCTGCTCTCTTTCCAGATCAGGATGAAAATATGAACACAGCATCTGTAATTTCACAAAAGCAAAAAATCACCCAGACCACTGAGAGAGTAAAGTCTATTTTTAGCAATAATTATGCAATGCTATAGCCAAAAAGAATGATATGGGTTTTAAATGGGATTTCCATGATATGCACACACACACATACACACACACTTCGCCTGGGCTGGAGTTGGCAGGGTCTGCTGATATGATCACCCCAGGGCCTGTACTATCTGACAGGCTTATCATCCAACAAGCTCACAAGATCAATCAAAACTACGTGTTTCTCTATCTCTGCCTTCTTTTGCTCCACACCCATCGCGTTTCATCAGCGAGGAGCATCATTCAGAGAAAGGCTCCGGGACAGGAAGATGGATGAGAGTGTTCTGAGAGAGAGACAAGGGACGTGGCCCAACAGTGACGATGCCAGTAAGCGAGACCTCAGTTCAGGCAGGAGTGCGAAGCATCCTTACACACATACACACTCGAAGCTCAATCTAACACTCTTCACAAAAGCCAGTTCCTTTTGGCAGGACTCTCTAAAGGTTGTCCTCCATCTGGAGACCCATTAAACTCGAAGGCTGTGATACACTGAGTGCCCAATTCACTCGCACAGAGCCAGATCCATATGGTTGTTAGCGCTCTCGGGACCGATACTTCATCTGACCCTCAGTGGCCACTGTAGAAGGTGAAGAGGTAAACTGGTGCCTGATTTTCCATGCAAATTAAAAATCTCATTTTTATTTCAATTGAGAGTTTGGAACAGATAATTTAGAGCAAGTTGAATTACAAATAATTCTCAATTTGGCTAATGCAAATTAAAGCTGAGGATGTAATTTCTTCTTGTAAACATTTTTTGGTGGATCTATAGATGCTAAAAGTGAACGTGTGAGTGAGAGTGAGTGAGTGGGAGGTGATATCTCTCCTTCTCCCATGCTGATCCACAGACTGGAAATTACACTGAGCATCTGTCCCCATACGGGCTTCTGACCATGGCTGTAAAATGCACTGCTCCCATGAGCCTAAGCGTTTCAGCTCGACTGAGTGAAATAGCCTCCATCACCTCATGGTAATACAGATTCGCTGCTCAGATACTAGAGTTTTAGAGATTACTGAGGAAGTAAATACCTTAAGATCTGGGTTTGATTTTAATAGCTGACTGACTCTTGCACCTTGTGAATTTAGCACAGCAGTAGATCAATTCTTAGCACAAGACAAAATCTTTAGGTAAAATCAAAGTTGCCATAATAACAATATGTTAAGTGATAAGTTCATTGCACTTTTTTTGACCATTTTGGATTTCAGTGATGATGAAGAAAATTGAGTTGAAACTCTAAAATTGCTATATAGTTTTAAAATGTATTAATTTATTTACTAAAAATGTGCTGCTTCCCAATGAATGTTAATAGTTAAATCCAAGGATTCACATAATTTTACCATTTTATGCAGAAATCCATTCAAGGGTTCCCATACTTTCCCCCCAGCAACTGTATATTAATAATCATCCACCATAATGTAATCCATCTGTCTCATGGGTATTTCCAGTCTTATTTTCCACAGGATTGCAGAAAAGAACATTTTGTTTCTCAAAAGCTGTCATTTTGAAAGGTTACCTGATATAATTTAGTGTTTACGTCACCCTCAAATCAAGACATCTATAATAAGACTTGAAATGACATCACATTTTACATCATAATGGATAAACAGCAGCCAATCACAGAGCCTGCCAGCCAAATTAAGGTGAAATGGCTCAGATCTTACAATCCAAAACCTGATCTTGCTGACGGAACACAAACACACAGCTAAGTCCTCTGAGACTGTGAGTATGAGAGAGGGAGAACGGGATGTCTTTGTAATGTGGCTAACAAAGAAAGAAGAATACATTTCCATGGTGAGCCCGTTGAGGGGCGAACACTCACACTAAACTCATAAATCTCACAGACTACCAGGGTTAAAGGGGCTGTGCTGCCAAGAATAGTGTCAAAATTGTCAAGGGGCGTGAAATTGCAGTGTAGGCGTGTGTTTGTGTTTATTCATGTCCGCTTGTTTTTGTGACTTCAAGAGTAACACAGTGCAACATTTTCTTTGATTTCTTGTTGCAAACATAAAAGCTCAAAAATTTAAATTGCTGAATACCAGGAACGGAAACATCTGAGGCAACACTTCCTTGACACACTTTCTTTTCAGCTTGGGAATTTACTCCAGGGAGAGCAGATCCAGATTTCCCTTTCCTTTCAACCTTCCCTAGTACCTTCATCCTTCCTGGAGACATTGTATTATTTCTTTCTCTTCCCTTTCTGTTTTTCTTCTACCGAGAGTTGCATTCCGCTGCTAAAACACCAAAGGGACCAACATGTGACATATAAAAAGTCAAGAAGAAAAGCAAACCGTAACCCGCCAGACACGTACACACAATGTCTAGGGTGTCAAAGCAGCAACACGCCGCTCGAAAAACGCTGCCAGACCCTCTTCACTCTATAATACCACAAAAGAGCAAGCGCGTGTACAAAACTCACAATCACAGGAAGTGCTGCACTACTGACAGCAAGAGGCTAAGCAAGTCACTCCAAAGACAAGCCCACTGTTTTGAACCAGTAGAGATCAAACTTCTGTTACCTCAGTTCAGCCACCAACAGGGATAATCTCCCAGATTGGCATCCACACAGACAAAAGGCACATTTTACCATCTAATTAGGGACCAAAGACATTTTGTACAACAGAGCAACATGAAAATATAATTTTGCACACTCGGGGAGGGAGCAGGGACTCTGACCTCCTGTGCAGCACTGGAACATGGGTAATTCTCCATTCAGAGAGGAGCGGAGCCAGGGGTTGAGTCAGCCTGAATCTAGCATCAACCCTGAACATTAGTGATGGCCAACAAAGCAAAACGATCTTCCACTGTAGTATTGAACATACTATTGTGAAATCTGTTGCAGAGTTCCAATGGGTGCCAACTACAAAGAAAAGGGTTTGGAAATATAATGGTATTATTCAGTGATATAATAAGCTACATAGATATGATATATGTTCCTTTTGCAACTATTTGAGATAGGCTTTATGTAATTCTGGAACTAGCACCTTATCCAGGCTTGCAGCTCTCACTTGCAACTACATACCGTGAAGACAAGTTTCACCAGTGTGTGCAATCCCAAATTCTCATCCTCCTACTTGCGAGCATCTTGTACAATAGTTGTACCCAAATGAACAAGAATATTAGAACAGTTGTAAAGGGTGTGTGCTGCAAAACTTCCTTTGATCCCTGACGAATGCTTCCAGGTAAGTCCCCAATGCAGTTGGGAATTCATCACACAACAACAAAGAGCTCTCCTAAAGAACTCTTCCCACAAGATCCCAAAACAGAACAACTACTAGAATCAAACTGAATGTCTTAGAAGACACTTTTAAAGCAGAGAGGTTGAAGACTCATGGGCAAGCTCTCTGACACGCAGCTTTGGGCAACCTGAGTTTGAATCCCAACTTGTGGTCCTTTCCATTCCCACCCATCTCACTCTCTTCCACTTTGTTTTCTATCCACTTTCTGACTGTTGTTATCCAATTAGGACAAAAAGGCTAAAAATAAATCTCTATTCACTACTTGAAAGAGTACTTGTAGTGCCCCGTCCCTTGAAACAACTGGTTCTGCATGTGTTATTCTCATTTGTAAATTTCTATGGATAAACAAGTCTAAATTAATAAGGGATCCATTCATCTGAATGAGATGCCCAAGAAAAGATGGCAAAGATATGTCTAGAGAAGGTGAAAACTTGTGTTTTAATATGGAAATCCCATCTGATCTCATAACCCAACTTCACAAGGGTCTGAGGATATTCCCGAGTAGGTTTAACAAGTTGACTTACCTGTGCAATCTCGTACAGCAGCTTATAGTGCTCCTCTCTCTTCTGCAGCGTGCACAGGTTACAGCCCATCTCGCCGTCGCGGGTCCCCCAACAGATCTCTGGCAGTAGTGCACGCAAACAGGCACCCCGGGGATTTCCCTCAAATGTTGAGTAACGTCTTTCATCAGTGGGTACCTTTCACCCGTTCTTCTTTGTGTAAAAATCACGCATTGACCAGGCTGCCTGATGTAGCTGAATTCCTTGTGAATGACTGTGTGTGTGCGTGCATCATACCCCCTCGATCTCCTTGTGTCTCTCTCATCCACACTAGCTGACTCGCAGTCATCCACGCACGCTGTACTAAACCCCTCTTCATAGAGACACACCCCCCTTTTCTCACTCGCCCATCTCTCTCTAGCTTCCTCTCTCGCTTTCTCTATCTAAAGCTCAGTGCACATGACTACACCTACTCTAGCTCATGAATAATAATGAGTATCTGTTGGATATTCATAAAAGATGATGCGTAGAAGGTGCTGTGACTGTTAACTGGGTATTTATCTCAAGGCATTAAATAAGGTGGTAACGACCACCAACTGAACAACTACAAATGCATCTCACATTCAGATAACACTAATTTATTTAATAATTGATTGATTTATGTTGTTCTTTTCACTGTCATTAGTGAGTATGCAGTATTTCAAGAATGGTGATCGGTCTTTTCAATATTTTCAATGTGTGAATTAATGTTGTCTAAAGGGATTTCAACCATTTTGTGAACACTGTGTCTGATCCAGGCATGATGCAATACAGCAATAAGAGATAAAAGTATGTATTTTATGTAAATCAGAGTTTTTGTTCTAACCAGCTGCAATTGTGATAAGCAACAGGACATTCTGTCGGTGGCTTGGTTTCTATGTCTGCTGTGTGGGTCAGCCTTGCCGACTGTGAAATATCATTGGTTCAAATTTGCCTCCCTAGTGGTAGTTGTAATGAACTTTCAATGTGTTCATGAATTGTGTTGGCTTGTGCCTCCAGTAAAGCAAAATGAGAGCAAGAGCTTCTACCCTTCGCTTATCATAACCATCCATTTTTTAAAAAGTAGCAGGACTTGAAATCACATTCAAAGCTCAAGTTGAATCCGAAAATCCTATATCCCACAGAATTTGTAATAAGCATTGATAAAGAAGCAAGACAAATTGCTCGAACTTTGCATAGCACCAGACCTGGTTAGGTTAATTGCATTATAACTGACATTATATTGGCCATCAGCCACCCTGCTCTTTATATCGGCAATGACATTTTAAACTATAAAATCGGTTGACCACTACATGTAGCTGCATATCCTGGACAGGGATACTGAAAAATCCTAATTGGGCAACCACTATTCTGAATATTGCAGGGGGACATCTGCAACTCATACTCTATGGTGATTATAGTCCTGCTGTATTTACCCACACGTGTCAGTGGTTGATAAATTAGATTTATGTTGAAAGACAATGGTCCAGTATATATGCAAAAGAAACGGGAAGAGACACAGACCACTATTGATTGTCCTCAAATTAGTTTCCAGATTCACAGTGAGAGTAAAAGAGAGAGACGCATGGTGATAACAGTATACCACAGAGGCAGTTGTCCACTGGCTGCGAGACAGCTCTCTTGGGAAGCAATAATCCGATTTGCAGAGCTTTAATTTCACTCAGCGGGTTTGGAAAGAATCTGAGCCAACTTTGCCCCAACAGGAGCTTCTCTCTCCCAAACGCATCTCTCAACAGTCCTCCACAACCTGTGCCTGGAGATACTGAATTCTGGAAGGTGCTTACTAACTCCATTTCTCTCCTTTTATATTAAAAATCTATCTCTAAACAGCAGAGATGGTTGATCAAGACATTGAGAAAAAATAATAAATTAATCACAACTACTACTAATAATAACACTAATACTATTATAATAATAGTTCAAAAGGTAAAAGCTATAAAACAAACCATGTTTACTCAACCACAAAAGATAATCTGTTGGTAATGAATCAATACTTAACAGAGCCATTAACCATCAAAGGGTTTCTTTTCCATTTAATCTCATTCAATTTCATTCATTGCCATTCCATTCTATTCTATCCTTCTCCATTCTAATTCAGAGTTCTAATCCATATTCACCAAAGAGGGAAAGGTCATCTGCAGGGATCAGAAGACGCTGTAGCAGATAACATCAGCTGGTGACACCATGGGTCACTGAAGACGACCCCTAAAGGTGACATCATCAGGGATAAAAGTGCCTAGAGATGCTACAAAAAGGTGACCCCATGTATCTATTGGGCAAATGAGAGAATTGAAATTGCTTAATAATATGTCTGAGTTAGCAAATACAGCTAAAGCAATGCCTGTCAATAGGTTAAGATTAGCATTCATACTTCTACTCTTGTTTTATCTGCAGTTAAGACAGCAGGGGTGCGTGATCTTTCATGTAGCTATACTGTTCAGGCACCTTGAGAACTGCACTTTTGTTCTTTTGCTAGCAAGAGCGGGAGGAGATGTGAAACGCCCTTCAGTGCCATTCACACAGTTAGGACGAGTCATCCGTTTAGAGACACAACATCCAGCAGACATCATCATCTGGGCTTCTGATTCCTTTCGAGTATTATACAACTTGTTTATAAAAGTCCCATATGTTAAAATTATAAATAAATGAAGTTAATCATGGTCTAGAGCCATTAATCATGTCACAAATATCTAATGGATGGTCTTTACCTATTATACGGGATACTTACGAAGACAATACAGCATTACGTTATTGATATATATTATTTAAGGGCTATTTGAGACCCTCAAATGTCGACGTATGTGAACAACGTTAGATGACTGTTCACACTGTGCACAAACATGAAAACACAGACTAAAATGATGCACCCTGAGCAGGTGGTGTTTGAATGGAGATATCAGAATGACTGAGGGCTAATGTGCCATGTATCTCAATGCCCAAAAAACATCAATTATTTAAACCTATGAATCATTAATTGTAGCAAAAACACAGTATAGCTGTTGTTGGAGCCCAGGTTGAGGCGTAGGGACGTGAAAACACTCCTAATGGAGATGCTTCAAAGAGCGATGTTCAAAATGTATGAATACTTAAGGCAGCAAGAGTTTTGAATGAATAAAATAATAAAAATCACAGAACTCAAGACAATCTGTTACAACAATATGCAATATAAACTTATGAAATATTAATACAATGGGGTGAAAAAGTGTCAGAATACCACAAAGATGGGATTCAAGATCTAATATAAAACTGGACTGACCAGATGTTTGTATTGCACTAGTGGTCTCAGACTTTTAGATCCAATGCATATTATCTATTATATTTGTCAAATATATATATGTATATATAGTGCCTATAGAAAGTCATCATACCCTGTGAAAATCTTTACCTTTTGTCACATTACACCCTGGAAAATAAAATAAATATACTTTTTTGAGCTGTATGTACACAGCCAAGGGTTCAAAGTGAAAATAACATTTTAAAACATTCTGGATGATTATAATTCGTGAAATACCTGGTTTGGTAAAGTGATCAGCCCCTTAGAGTATACCATTATAAACTTGCTCAGGTACAACCAATCAACTTCCAGATCAAACGCCAGACTAATTGCCCTACCTGACATCATTTGATTACTTCAGAATAAAACCAGTTGTTTCTTGAAGATTCCACTGTTAGTAGTGCATGGTACTGCAAAGAATTCACCATGGTTGGGAAAGTGCTTTCAAAAGGCCTCTGGTATAAAGTTGTAGAAAGGCACAAGTTAAGAGAAGTACGGTGGCCGAGAGAGCTCAACGCGCTGCAAATGAAGAAAACACATGCAAATAAAAAAAACACCAGCAAATAAAGAAGACATCTTCATCAGTTTGACAACACATGCGCTGCAAATTCCACAACACTTACAAATAGACAAACGCGCTGCAAAGTCCACAACACTTACAAATAGACAAATGCGCTGCAAATAGGACTGCTCATAATACAGATCAGAATGTTAACAAACAAAACGAAAAAACTCACCTTTCAGGTGCACACCACGAGTAAACATGAACAATCCCAGCCAGCGGTCCCAGACAGGTACGTCAATGTGTTCCCTATAACATTTTCGTTGTGGTCTGTGCCAGTCTCGGCGCCAGGACAAACGATTTGGGGGATATTATTTTGCGTTAAAATATTATTAATAAATGATTAATAATAAATAATATATATTTTTTAATAATTTAATTGAATAAAAAAAAATGAGAAGAAATAAAGGTGTTTCTTATAAAAAAAAAAAAAGTAACACCTATATCTCTTCTCATTTTTTTTCAATACGTATGGGCCACAAGAGAAATATTAAGAAATAAATTAAGGTTAAATAGTGTTATCAGAACATGTTGAAGTAGAGCTCTCATCGCTGAGTTTTTACTTTCACTTTAGCTGAGTTTTTCTAATTAGCAAATCTCATCGCGTCGGTTATGCATGATGCACTATAAATTTATTTTTTATTATTAATTAAAATAATTAATTAATTTAATTCTAAAAGTAGCCTAATCATTATCGTCACCGTCATCATCATCATTCAGATCATCGCAGAAGGACTTGAGATCGCTGAGCCTGGTATGTGCTATTTGCAGCGCGTTTGTCTATTTGTAAGTGTTGTGGAATTTTGCAGCGCATGTGTCGTCAAACTGATGAAGATGTTTTCTTTATTTGCATGTGTTTTCTTCATTTGCAGCGCGTTGAGCTCTCTCGGCCACCGTAGAGAAGGCTACAAAAACATTTAAAAGGCTTTAGCTATCCCTCTGAGTACTGTTCAGAGCATCAAGAAGTGTAAAACGTATGGCACCACCAACACATTGCCTAGATCAGGCCGTACATCCAAACTGGATGACCGAGCCAGGAGGACATTGATCAGAGAAGATACCAAGAGGCCAAGACAACCTTGAAGGACTTACAAGGCTTTATGGCTGAGACTGATCGGTCTGTGCATGTGACAACTATCTCACAAGCTTTACACAATGCTGGCCTGTATGGCAGGGTGGCAAGAAAGAAGCCTTTCCTGAAAAAGTGCCACACTCAGTCTCGTTCGTGCTATGCAAATACACACCTGGAAGACACTGATGCCATCTGGCAAAAGGTGCTATGGTCTGATGAGACCAAAATTGACCTTTTTGGACTGAACTCCAAGTGCTATGTTTGGCAAAAAGCAAACACACCACCCAAAACACACCATACCTACTGTGAAGCATGGTGGTGGCAGCATTATATTGTGGAGGGTGTTTCTCTTCAGCAGGGACTGGCCGATTGGTCAGGATTGAAGGGAAAATGGATGCTGCTGTAGCATCTGGATCAATCAGCCACACAATTATTCATTGTATTTAATGAATTACCCATAAACTCACTCCCACTATCAAAGTTCTGTGAACCCATCCCCCTAAAACTGCAACCAACATCCAGGTGTCCTGTTACAGATACAGGGTACTTATATGATCAGAAAGAATGTTAGTGACTCCTTCTTCCTGAGAAGGACAAATAAACTCTCTTAATCCTATGTATTCTCTATATAACTACT
>RJVU01079805.1:6775135-6793166 GCA_003731715.1 Anabarilius grahami | reverse complement strand
TATTATATTATAATAGGCTATAATATAATAATTATTGTTGTTGTTCCATTTATTATAATAGGCTATAAAAAGCTATAATATAATATAATACAATATAATAATAAATGGAACAACAACAATAACAACAACAATTATTATATTATATTACAATTATTACTAATGTATTCAAATTTAAATATTTTTATTTTTTCCTACTTTTAAGATTTCTTTTTTTTTTTTGGCACTTTGCCATTACTTTAAATGACATCTAAAAATATTTTCTCAGTCTTATTACTGTATCTTTACTGGATGTTTTACTTGTAAATTTGTTTGTCATTTATTTATATTTTGGGGAGAAATATATGCAATGAATGCAATTAATAATTTGTATCTGTAAATTATAATTAATATTAATATTAAAAAGGTTGGTCTAAAGGTTGGTCTAGAGTCTATAGTAAGTAGCTTTATTATAAGTACCTTTATATAAAAATAACACAAGTCTATGGTATATCTTCATATAGATAGCTAAGCAAACATGTCTACACCAGCTGTTCCCAATAACGCCACAGCTTAACTTGATTACTGTTGTGCATGATAGATCAAATCATGGGCTGAAGATGCCACTCTAGTAAACAAACAGGACAGTGTTTCTTTCTTCCTCTCAACTCTTTCTTCTATCTGTGTGTCCAGCGCAGTGAATCTGATATTTATCCGAGGTGTGGTTAAAAGCCAACACACTTTGCATTTAAGCAGCCTAATCTAAGCTTACCCAAGAGAGTGCTGGAGGCTTGGGGTCAGATTTGTCACACTTCAGCAAGCCCCTCTCTGGGTTTAAAGGAGATATTCAGATATCCACATGTACTTCCGTCTGGTTAGGTGGTTCCAGCTGGTCGTGATCTCCTCTTCCTCCTCGTTGGCCGGGTGGTGCGCGTCTGTTCCTGTGATAAGACCACACTTCCATTGTCTCTTCCTTCCTCCCTGGACACTCTTTTATCCACAACTCAGCTGTATAAGCTCAAACACATAAGCTTCCCCTAAACGTTAAACTTTATCACACTGAGGATTTACATACAAAAGAGGCCTTTATATTGAAGTTAAGCAGAAGGCGACAATATGCACAGTCAGCAGGGGCTTGAAGTGGCGTGTGGCATCTCTCCTGAGAGAAAGTAAAACAGTAGGAGGTGCATTTAGCTGGATGTGGCGGATTTTAAGAGCTCAGGTCTGGTCAGAAGCTGTAGTGCTTACTAAATTCATTTGAAACTCTTTCTCTGGGACTAGCCAGCAAGCAGGGACCAATCAATACTCTACATAACAGTCTGGTTGGAACAAGGGCTTCGGATCCTGTGGATCTGGCTAAAACAGATCTATACGACCAATCTAAACAAATCCAAACACACAGCTCTACACCATCAGGCCGCCCATTGCTGCAGTAAACAGCCCAATAAAACTTTTACTGGTCTTGATCCCCAGGGCAATGTAGCTTCTAAATGATACTATGACCTATCTGACACATTTGTGATCCAATTTTACTGCCATCATGGGGCACAGTAATCGTTGAGAAGAATAACACGGTTGTGGTTAGCACTCCTCCATGTATGGTCAATACAAAGCTAGTTTTGTCCTTTCATGCAACAATTTAGTTTTACACTTTTTACCTCATTAAATCAAATAAAATGTGTTGAAGTGCATCCCATTATAGCACTAAAACTCCCGTTTAAAGGGATTGTTCAGAATAAAAATAGCTATACAGAAAAATAATCATGTTCAAAAATATCAGAATAAAACAAAAATAGCTATTACATGTCTAAAATGAATATATAAATATTTATATAAACGAATAAACCTAACCTAATATATATTGGCACATATTACTAGTACCGGGTTGGATGCTTTTTTGCCTTCAGAACTGACTTAATTCTTCATGGCATAGATTCAGCAATGTGCAGGAAACATTTCTCAGAGATTTTGATCCATATTGACATGATCGCATCACGCAGTTGCTGCAGATTTGTCGGCTGCACATCCATGATGTGAATCTCCCATTCCACCACATCCCAAAGGTGCTCTATTGGATTGGGATCTGGTGACTGTGAAGGCCATTTGAGTGTAGTGAACTCATTGTCATGTTCAAGAAACCAGTTTGAGATGATTTGAGCTTTGTGACATGGTTATCCTGATGGAAGTGTAGCCATCAGAAGATGTGTTCACTGTGGTCATAAAGAGATGGACATGGTAGGCTGTGGAGTTTAAAAGATGCTCAGTTGGTACTAAATGTCCCAAAGTGTGCCAAGAAAATATCCCCCACACCATTACACCACCAGCAGCCTGAAACGTTGATACAAGGCAGGATGGATCATGTTGTTTAGGCCAAATTCTGACCCTACCATCTAAATGTCACAGAAGAAATTGAGACTCATCAGACCAGGCAACGTTTATCCAATCTTCTATTGTCCAATTTTAGTGAGCCCGTGCGAATTGTAGCCTTAAGCCCTATTCGGACGGGACTAGTTTCACAGGGGGACGTTAGAGAAATTTCTGTTTCACAGACGTACTTTGAGATTTTAATCCCGTCCGAACCTGCCATGTCTGTCTTTTTCTCACACGACCTCTGTAAAAATTCCAGAGCAAATTACCTACTGTTTTTCGTCAAACTCGGCGGTCCTCAGAGAAATCTAATCCCGTCCGAATGCGAATGTCTGTGATTTCCGGAAATTTTTTTTCCAAAACGCTTTTTCTTGTGTGTTTTGGTCAACGTGAACTACCGTACAATATCTCGCCGGTATTCAAGTTTCTGCTTTTTGCGCACAGATAATGGATGTAGATGTGTTTGGTACACTGCGAAGAAATAAAAAAAATAAATAAACAAGAAGAGCCAAATCACGTAAAATGTTAAGACTGGCTACTGTAATATCAGTTTCAGGTAAGAGTACTTTCATTTCTGCACTTAATTACATAACGTGTAAATTATATAAATTAAAACTTTTTATTCCAGTGGGTTTATTATAAGAACCCAGTTCTATTAAATCATGATGATAAATGAACACGTGATCTTCTGAAATGCCCACATGTAAAACACAGACACTCCTTCCCGGTAATAAACACGGAGATGTTAGTCCCGTCCGAATCCGTACATAAAATCACAGATGTAGGTTGATAAGAATTGTTACTCAAACGTCGTTTGGAAAACTAGTCCCGTCCGAATAGGGCTTTAGTTTCCTGTTCTTAGCTGACATGAGTGGCACCTGGTGTGGTCTTCTGCACACCTTGGTTGTAACGAGTTGTTATTTGTGTTACTTTTGCCTTTCTATCAGTTCAAACCAGTCTGGCCATTCTCTTCTGACCTCTGGCATCGTTCACTGGATATTTTCTCTTCAGACCATTCTCTGTAAACCCTAAAGATGGCTGTGCATGAAAATCCCAAAAGATCAGCAGTTTCTGAGATACTCAGACAACAACTATACCATGTTAAAGTCACTTAAATCTAGCGTTAGCGTCAGTTCTGGCAGGTCACGTCAGTCAAGCTTGCATCAGCTGACTCCCAGGTGACTTGCGTCTACCTATAGGAATACGACGCCTATCACGGCATCTATATATAAGCTCCTCAGTATTATCAGCAGCTATTGCATTCTCAGGAGCAAATTACCCTCCTCCATCCCCAGCTCCTCCTCTCTTCAGTCAGGATCGGCCTTATTATTCCCCTAATCAGACTAATTCTCAAAATATGTCTTCCTTAAATTATGACATTTAATGATATCTGCATATGTTGGTCCTGTTCTGTTTACCCTAGGGGGTTTATTGCTGCTCTCCCTGCGCTTATCCATGCTAGGCTGCATGGATGCACAGGGAGTTCTTGCCCAGAACAGAACCATACCGCCAATACAAACTCTATGCATTATCTATCATATTTGACGATAGTGGTCCTGACAGAAATCACCTTTCTTCCCCATTCTCATGCTCATTTTGAACTTCAGCAGATCATATTGACCATGTCTACATGCCTAAATGCATTGAGTTGCTGCCGTGTGATTAGATATTTGCGTTAACAAGAGGTTGAACATGTCTACCTAATAAAGTGGCTAGTGTGTGTGTGTACAATATATATATATATATATACACACACACTGTATAGCTATATAGAATATAGAATATGCAATAGCTATGTAAATCCCATTATTCAGAATTCACATAGCTATTGCAATATATAATACAATATGTGAAAGAAAGGAAGAAAGCAAGAGAGCAGTTTGTTAAGGAACTGGCCACACGGCTGTGACATTGAATGAAGCTTGACCTGAGGTTTGTGCTCATGCCCCTCTTCAATATGCTAATAGTATGGTGTGGTACACTATCAGCTTACAGGCCCATCCACAGCCTCGCTGAATACACACACACACACACACGCAACCTTAGGGAAAGCACACAAAATCATTCAATAAAACTAGACACTTCTGCAGAGAAAGAACCAATTGAAATGTTTTTTGTGCTGCAAACAATGGCAGCAAAAGGAAAGAGCCAAAGAGAAAAAGCGAATGTGGCCCTGGGGAATTATTCCTCATTTAAAGATAACCACATAAAAGCCTCAGACTCAAAATCTGAGTTATAAAAAAAGATAATTTAAAACAGAAAAAATGCAGGACTTGGGAAAAAGGAAAGCTTAATATTTAAAAGCTATAGAAAGATGCTAATACTTTCCAGAAATCACTTAACATTAAAAATCACAACCTTCTTTGCATATTAAATATTACAACTCAACATATTTTTGAGAATCAACCACGTCTTTCTCCAATAATCATGCACTTTACAACTGAGTTTCACAAATCCTATGACGGTAAAGTCTGACAGTACACATTTTACTGGAAAAGCAACAAACACACCATAAACCAAAACATCTTTATTACCAGTTCAAGAGCCCTCAACCCGAATGAATGTGAAGTTTTACTAATAACCTTGTAAGATAAACAGAATGCCTCATAAGCAAAGGCCTAACTAGCAAACCCATCTCCAAGGTTGAACATGGATTTTCGAGTAGGGCCGAGCAAAGACGCATGCATGGAAATCCACTTGATGGAGCGCTGGCTGTTATGATTTTTCTTTCTCTCACCCTCTTCAAAATTGTTCCACCAGCCTTGTTGCGGTTGTCATAGCAACCCTGCTGTATGACGGAGTTGGTGACAAAGAGGTGGAGAGGTGAGATTTATCTCAGAAATGGGCTGTGGAGCTGCAACAGTGCTCCTCGCGTTCCTGCGAGTGCTGTCGTTGCATAAAGCATGAATGCGTTTATTTAAAACAGGCCTGACAGATGACAGATGACATATGCTTATATGGCCACGTCTTCACATGCCATGGATGGACGGAGCACTTGATGAAAGGAGTAGCTTTTATCCTTCTAAAAGCGCATATAGAGGTTGACTGATTCAGAATCAGCAGAATAAAGGCTGTAAGTGACAGTTGTTTTATCTCTGAGGTAGCGATTGCTCCTCGTTTTATTGTCATCGAGACAGATGTCATTGTGCACGTGCCATCAGCAACAGTCCACTTAATTAGTGTGCTGTGCAGCTGCACTTTTTTGTTTATTGTCCATATAATACATCACATTCACTGAGAAATAGTTAGAATAGAAAAAAAGTCATGTTGATCCAGAGACTTTTATATCTTTTAACTACACTGTATTTTAAATACATACAAACAGTGCACTCTAAAAAATGCTGGGTTAAAAACAACCCAAGTTGGGTTGAAAATGGACAAACCCAGCGATTGGGTTGTTTTAACCCAGCGGCTGGGTTAATGTTTGCCAAACCTGCTGGGTAGTTTTATTTAACCCAAATATTGTTTAAAAATTACTGTATTTCTTGCTTAAAATGAACCCAAAATATGTTGGAAATTAACATTTATTAATATGTTTAATAAACAAACATTTATTAAATTGCTTATTAATAAATGCTCATCTTTTTGATTATTATTGTTGCCTCTAGTAATTATAAGTCTGATTTTTAATTTCCAACCTATTTTGGGTTCATTTTAAGCCAGACATATAGTAATTTGTAAACATATGTTGAGTTAAATAAAACTACCCAGCAAGTTGGGCAAACATTTAACCCAACTGCTGGGTCAAAACAACCCAATCGCTGGGTTTGTCCATTTTCAACCCAACTTGGGTTGTTTTAAACCCAGCATTTTTTAGAGTGTGGGGTACAAGTTACAATTATATTATTAGCTTAACTATTTGAATGAGAATCAAAATATGTATATCATTTAGTTGTGAAATGGTTCCCAATTGACTGACAGGCTCTTTATGCTCATATTAAGGCCCATTCACACCAAGGTCGATAACTATAAAGATAACAATAAAAATATGTTTTTAAAAATCATTCTATGGGGCCTTTTGCATGACAGCGTGCACGTTTTTGAAATTCGTTATTGTCTCTGTGTAAACAACAAAAACGCGAATCTGTGAAAACGGTGTTGTGAGAAATTGAGTCATAATGGTCATAATGGTATTAATGGTCTTATAACGCATTTTAAACAATATAAATCATAACGTGATTTTGCAGGAATTGTAATCAAGTGGTAAAAATACAACCCATTAAAAGTCTGTGGAGCCAATGAAATCACTGGAGGTCCTAAAGGAGACCTGATTCCTGGGGGACTCAATTTCTCACCCCACCGGCATGCATATGCGTATTATGTGTTTAGTCTATGGTGCGAGTGTTTTGCTTTACAAAGTGACATCGCAAATTACTGACCCATAATACAGCATTTTTAGTCATTTTTGAGGACTTGTGTGGATTCAACGGGGATCGTTTTGATAACTTTGTCATTTGTTAAAAGAAAAACCTTTTAGTTTTTTTTGTACATAGTTGTCATGAAAACGTACCCTAAATTTAGAAGAATAGCACATTCCACACCACAGCTATAACAATAATGGCAGAGAGGAACAATCATTGGAATCACTTTCAGAATGATTTTTCTCCTGCTGATGAATGATAAAAACACAATCAGAATCCACCTGAATTTAAAGTGGTAGGCAACAGAACTAGTACTTATAATAAACAGAACATTATCGTCCAATGGTGTGGACACTATAGTTACCACTAGAGTTATATATCGTCCTTGGTGTGAACAGGCTTGTGTAGCTATTCTTTTGTCTAGTCCACTTTGCAGCTTATTGAGTCCAAGAACTACCCAATTAGACAGGAAGCTGATGCTCTTTGTAGCACTTCCAACCAGACATGACATTGATTTCTATAACACATAGAAAGTGTGAGAAAAACTTGCTTAATAGCTTAAATAACAACTTAATTTCACCTACTGGCTGCCTCTGAGTCACATATGACCCATCGAGTCCATGTTTAACCAAGCACAAACCACCAATTCACTCACTGTATTCAAGGCTCTTACTGTAAAGACCTTCAGAAGAGTTACAGATGGCAAGCAATCACCCTGGAGGACAATAAGGCAGGCAACCTCACAAAAGCTGTCACTGTAAAAGCATGTCGACTTCGTGTTATCACACGGCTCAGTGAAGACAGATATCACAGAACTCTAGTTCAACAGATTTTTGATCTAAAGAACTGTGCTCACTCATGCACAGCATACTGCAAACCATTCTGCAACTGATAAAGTAAATGCAGTAGGCGGCTTAGTGGTATTTTGTCTTAACGTCATCCTTTACCTTCAAATACCTTCAGAGAATTTTAACTAGTTTAGAGTTATCCTTCTAAAATCACCTAATATACAGTATCTACAGGCACCTCATTTTTAAATCAAAAGAGAGAATATCTTTGTCAAATGAATCATTTAGAAAGAACCATAATGGTGCAATTTAGTTTTTACCGACATATTTCCAGAAAGATAATACTAATTGACAGTACCAATGCAGTAACTCCATTTCATCAGTTTCTCTCAATATAATGTTCATTTTACCCAGTCTACTGCCTTATGAGAGCATTATAAGCATTCATATTCTTTGTGTCTAATTCAAAACTGATTTATAAGACCTCACGGACCATAAGTCTCAGGGTCAGAGGCGGTCAGTGAGACGCTCATCAACCAGGAAGTGAATACCTCACTGATCTGGGAATGACATATGTAATGGAACAAAGAATTGTGGGATCAGGCGTTTCGGCCTGAACCGTACATGGCTTTTTGAGCACCTGCAGCCCACCCCCTCAATTTGGTCCCAGGACAGCCATTTGCTCATTGGCCTGTTACGTCCAATAGCAGCTGCAGTAATTGGCTATTTCAGGGCCGTGAAGGTTGAGCTAGCAAGGGGAGAAAGGCCAAGCAAGCCAGCTGTCAGTAACAAACACGGCCCTCATTTATCAATTACCACAACCTACATGTGAGTGACATAATCGTGGTCTGGCCGTTTGTCAGCTGGAGCATCCACCAAGAAAATCGTACATACTTCCTGTTGAACATGAGTGTTTTTTTGCAGATAGAAAGATTAAGCATGAGAACTTAAAGGGTTAGTTCATCCAAAAATGAAAATTCTGTCATTAATTACTCACCCTCATGTCATTCCACACGTGTAAAACTTTTGTTCATCTTTGGAACACAAATTAAGATATTTTTGATAAAATCCGATGGCTCAGTGAGGCCTCCATTGACAGCAAGATAATGAACACTTTCAATGAAAGATTTACGAATCTTTTGTTTCGAATCAGTGGTTCGGAGCATGTATCAAACTGCCAAAGTCACGCCCCCCCCAGTGGTGAACCATTGAAATTTCGAAACACTTATGACGTAACAAAGCCTTGTTTACTGAAATCACGTGACTTTGGCAGTTTGATACACGCTTCGAAACACTGATTCGAAACAAAAGGTTCGTTAAGCTTCGAAGCTTCATGAAGAAGTGTTTTGAAATCACCATCACTAGATATTGTTGAATAAAGGTTAAACCACTGTAGTCACATGAACTGTTTTAAATATGTCTTTAGTAGCTTTCTGGGCATCTGAAAGTGTTGATTATCTTGCTGGCAATGGAGGCCTCACTGAGTCATCGGATTTCATCAAAAATATATTAATTTGTGTACATGAGGGTGAGTAATTAATGACAGAATTTAAATTTTTGGGTGAACTAACCCTTTCATTTCTGGCCTGGGTTTGCCAGTGCTTCTTGTCTGCTTGAGTAGTTTGTCTCAGCTGACCGCTTCAACACAGGAAAAGCTGTTGTACATGATAAAATATTCCTGATTTCCAAAAGGCACTGGGCTTTTAAATTTAATTTTCAGCCTTGGTGATAATGCTTCCATTTGTGTGCATGTGTATGTCTGGGTGTCTGTTATCGAAGGGCTCTAACACTGTAGTCTGTCTGCTGGTCAGATGATTAAGAGACAAAATTTTATGACTACTCACAGAGTTCCAATAATAACTAAGAGATGGAAGGAAAACACCATTTCAGAGAATTAAAATATTAGACTTTCAGGAATTAGGGTCTCCAGTGATGTCAAACAGATACATAGCTGCTTTAATACGCAAGATGGTGATTATGGCAAACGACAGAGCCCTGCTTTATTCTTTCTCTCATTAAAGGCGATAACTGCACCGTACATCAAATAAAAATAGACAGGAGGGTATCAGAGTGTAAGCATGTTTAATATTGTTACTTTTCCGGTGCAATTTTAACTGGACACATTTGCTAACAGCATAGCAGCATCCATTACGGAAGGCTTGATAAATTACGGAGGTCCGGATTGCAGTGGCAGAATAAATTTCAATTACTGTCTCCATTATCTAAAATTGGATTTCTCTGAAACCCACAAACACACACGGACACATGTATCCACCCACCGAGCGCACACAAAAATCACAGATGCAAAAAAAAAAAAAAGGTCACCCAGAAGCTCTGAATCATGACTTTGATGTGGTCAACAAAGTTGGTCAAAATCAAACGATTCGCATAAAGCATTAGCATCTTGCAATTCTTTGAAGATGAGCAAGTGTATTTGGACAGCCGCCTGTGTTGTGTTTGATTGTGAAGACTGCTGGTTTCTCTGCAATTTGGGGTTATTTCCCAGCAACCATTGTCCACTGATTATCTGCTGGAAAAGCAGTGCATCTCGGATAAATCAATTGGTAAAAATACAGACTATAAAATAAATAAATAAATAAATAAACTTCCAAAGTACATACCAGTGGGTCCACAATTAAGATAACAGGTTTTGTTTCGAAAAACTTGTCAATAGACCTTATTCACAGCTGCACCATCTTTGATTTTTAGTGGGCTGTATTGTTATTTAATGTGTTTTTAGATTGTTCTGTTGACGAAACGCTGCAAAATGATCTTTCCAAGAAATTTCTCTAGACAATAAAAACTACAGACAACATGAGATGTGGAAAATTATAAGTGATCTTTTTAGTGACATGTGAACGACAGCGGATGCCACTGATAACATGGTACGGTAAGTATATCCCTCACAACCTCGCTTTTATACCTGCCATGGCCTTGCTCTGAATAAGGAGGGGAAGCATTGTGTCATAAATGACAGGAAAATCTCATCAATGGAAAGACACCCTATATCTTCTTGGAGCATTCATGATGAGAAGAATCTTTTTAATGAATTAGTTGAACTAGACACTTTGCACCAATATAAGGGGGGAAAAAATCTGACAGATTTCTGAGACAAAAAAAAGACTGATTTATGTGGCTTGGATTAGGTTTGCAAATATGGTTTAATACAGTTCAGACTACAAAAAAATGAAACTGATTTGAATCACATATAACAAAAATGGAAAAAAGAAAAAAAAATGTCTGAACAAAGAGTCCAGAATCACTCTCTTCAGATAAAAAATCATCTTGATGTGGATTCTCAAAGGTGGGCAATCATGATTTCAGCTACACTAATGGCTTTTGAGTATTTTTTTGCTCTGGAGGTAATTGCAGGTGTGTGCTCATATTTACACAGGAAGACTCAGTCATGAACCAGAAGGCATAATTGCCCTGGTAACCTAAAGACCATCTCTTCTCTGCCTCAAAATGGATCTGGTGTCTTATTTTTCACAAGGAATGGAAAAGACAGTTATTGAGACCAAACACAGATGCTCTTTCACTATAATTACTTTGTCTTTGACTGATGACTGGACACACAATAAACGTACAATATACACACACCGGCCACTTTATTAGGTACATCTATTCAACTGCTCGTTAACGCAAATATCTAATCAGCCAATCACATGGCAACTCAATGCATTTAGGCATGTAGACATGGTCAATATGATCCGCTGAAGTTCAAAATGAGCATGAGAATGGGGAAGACCAACAAGTTTGTTGGTCTGAGTATTTAAGAAACTGCTGATCTACTGGGATTTTCACACACAATCATAGGGTTTACAGAGAATAGTCCAACAAAGAGAAAATTCTGCGGCAGTTCTGTGGGCGAAAATGCCTTGTTGATGCCAGAGGTCAGAGGAGAATGGCCAGAATGGTTCCAGCTGATAGAAATGCAACAGTAACTCAAATAACCACTCGTTACAACCGAGGTCTGCAGAAGAGCATCTCTGAACACACAAAATGTCGAACCTTGAAGCAGATGGGCTACAGCAGCAGAAGACACACCGGGTGCAACTCCTGTCAGCTAAGAACAGGAAACTGAAGCTACAATTTGCACAGGTTCACCAAAATTGGACAACAGAAGATTGGAAAAACTCGTCCTTGTCTGATAAGTTTTGATATCTGCTGAGACATTCAGATGGCAGGGTCCAAATTTTAGCGTAAACATGAAAGCATGGATCCATCCTGCCTTGTATCAACGGTTCAGGCTGCTGGTGTAATGCTGTGGGGGATATTTTTTTTTGACACTTTGCTGACCATGTCCATCTCTTTATGACCACAGTGTACACATCTTCTGATGGCTACACTTCCAGCAGGATAAGGCACCATGTCACAAAGCTCAAATCATCTCAAACTGTTTTTTTGAACATGACAATGAGTTCACTATACTCAAATGGCCTCCAAAGTCACCAGATCCCAATCCAATAGAGCATCTTTGGAATGTGGTGGAACGGGAGTTTCGTATCATGGATGTGTAGCCGACAAATCTGCAGCAACTGCATGATGCTATCATGTCGATATGGACCAAAATCGACATGGACCAAGGAATGTTTCCAGCAGCTTGTTGAATCTATGCCACGAAGAATTAAGGCAGTTCTAAAGGCAAAAAAAGGGTCCAACCCGGTACTAGCGAGGTGTACCTAATAAAGTGGCCAGTGAGTGTAATGAAGCTGGATGTGCAAAAAGTGAACCCAAGAATCAGTAACAATTGATCTTGGACTGAAAGCCAATGTTTTTCAATACAGCACCTCCAAGACGGTTAGTCTGACTGCTAGTCTTCACTAAAAAGCTGTCTGGATTGCCCCCTGAGAACAGACAGCAAACTTAATGATGTATCTCCTGAATGAAATACAGCTTTAACCACATAAACATTAGCAATTAAAGTAAGGACAGACAGATGGGAAATCCATTCGCATGCCTGAGACATTATTGAGCCTAAAGTCCTACAAAAGGAAGGAAACTGCAGTGCTGCTAATGTCATCAGATAATTAGCATAATTAGCATTAATAATAGCTAGAGTTAAATGCCAATTCATACATGCTGTAAAAGTACATTTTTGGGACATTATTTGAACATTCTTCAGTGTTATAAAAGTTTGTTTTGATATTACATTCTGTTTGTATTAGCATGCAAATGTTAGCATCTAGCTAAATTCATTAAGTTAAAAAACATTCAAGGCAAATCAATATACAAGCAAAACGATTTTCAATTTCAATTTTGAGCTATTTTGTACTATTTTGCTGTAATAAAATCCTAAAAAATCCACCTTTTCCAAAATGCAACGGCTTATGAGTAATATTTAACTAAAGCCATGCTGGGATATGTAGTACCACAAATAGTGAACCATATGGGCACCTCTGGCATACTATGCTCAACATAGCCTACTGTGATTCGGGATGCACCAATTCTTATCTGGTATACTAGTGTGGATGAGCTGTTAATGAGATGCAGACAAACTTATTATGACTCTTTAGAACTGGTTTACTGCAAAAACAGCCATCAAATAAAACATAAAATGCACTGAAATTATGGAAGGCAATACGACCTTTCATTCCTCCAGAGATATTTACTCTAATGGAGTGTTATGTTGCCTAAGCCAAAGACATCTGGTTTCATTAAACACACTGAGGCACTCAACAATGTCATTTTCAAACAAAGCAAACACAATTTCGCTAAGAAAGTGAAGTGTTTACGCTGATTAAAGGCTGATAAATGTGAGCAATTCTAATGAGAATGAGTAGGGGAAAAACTGATCAGTCATCTCAAAATGGTATTTTGACCTTGTCATGGTCGGGGGTTCGGGATGCCATGAGTGGGATGGACCAGATGTTGTTTGTTCTCTCTGGAACAGATTCAGCTTCACCCCTAAATCCCAACAGGGTTACTCCTGGGCCAAAGGTCATTGGAAAGTCCACACACAAAATCTGCATATATTCAAGGGTATGTGGCTGTCGTATGATGGGATAGACGGAATGGGACGTAGGCATCTGTTACCAGATATATATCTTTTAAAACAAGCCGCGATAGCTATAAAACATGTATTTACATGCAATAAAGCTTTTTATTAACAGGCTCCTACCACATTCAAAGCTCAACCTTATGAATAAAATCAATTACATTATACACACACTCTATTACGAACAATCCCATATATCTCCAACGACTCACAGATAGGCATTATATTAAAGTGCGAGCACTGTAATGCATCATTGTCTGACATAATTAACCTGACACGGACCTTGTGACCTCTAGACAATGCTCCCAAATACCATGAGGTCACCAGCACCTGGTGTGTACTGTAGTGGCACGCTAATAAGCAAAAATATTATGACAAGGTGCACCTGCACTATTTACATACAACACAAATTAACAACGCTTTGATACTTAAATGTGTGACTTTAAGAGTTGTGAAAAGCTAATTGCTAACATTGGTCCTTCTCATGACTCCCTGCCACAGTCATATCAGCAAACATCATAAGCATATCTGGCAAAATGAGCTATATGCTAAAACACGGACCCAGAGGACTGGAGCGGCTGGGGGAATGTGATTAGTGCTAATTTGAGTGCGGCTCGGACACAAAAAGGACAAAGTTCACATAGACCACAGCATAATCCATCAAATCCTAAATACTTTGTGGAATCTGACAAATGCAGATTTTCAGATGTCTATACTATGAGTGAATCAATGTTATTTTAGTACCATTGAAAACTGAAAATATAAAAATTGTATATAATTATTAAACCATTTTAATAGTTTAGTTAACTACAACAAAACTGGATTGAATCACTCTAGAAATAAAAGAACTTTGTACATCATAAGTGTGTTTATATGAGATTATAAAACGTATTTGCTAGCCACCATCTAAAATAATACAACAATCTTTATATCATCATAAAAACAGTTATGGCAGAGATATAACGAACATTATTTTTGAAGTTTAGAGGGGTGATAATTGTCCAGCTGATGCAGGCAGAGACATTTTAACCTGATTTATATATCATATAAACCCGGACATGTATATATGGTGTAGCGTTTGCACTTTATAGAGTCAAGGCCTGCGTTTAATGGAAAGTGCTCGGCTCACATCCATGCTCAGGATCTCTCGCTCTCATTTTCTCTGAGTGATTAAGCTCAATTAACTCATCTCATTAAGGTTAATGATCTACTCCACCATTTTCCATTCCAAGTTCTTGGATGAAGGAGCAGCATAGACTGAAGTTGACATCCGTTATCTTCCAGTGAAAAAGGAACAAATCATTTTCTCTCAAATGACTTTTGTATTGTTTATCTATTATTATAGAATGTGCTTTAATTATTTGTTTCATGCGGTCTCCATTGCTCTTTTATTGCAGAAACATTGGCGGAATATTGTGTTTTCTTCAGCTGTGGCTGTGAAATTGGCCATTTCAGTCATGGTAGGTTTTAAAAACCTACCATGAAATACTACTTGTGCTATTTTTGCAGTATGTGTCCAAGGCACAATATGCAAATTTTCAGTATGCACGGAATGAGGAATGAGCTACTATATTTGGCATAAGGTGCAGTAATCCTACTGAATTAGAAATGCATCCCACAATGCAATGCATTTGACTTGACCTTCCATTTCCAGTGTGAGGAATGAACCTGAAATGATTATTACATCTCCTTGACCCATTATTTGATCAGAATGACAAATATTAATGAACAAATATTAATGACAAATATATACTAGGGCTGATAAATGAATGAAGAATAAAGAAATTAAGATGGCCATAAATATTAGTATTGTAATTTATGAGTTGTACAGTAAAATAACATTATTTTAGTATTATTATAACTATTATATACTATACTAAATATATATAATTTCACTGTAACCTTTCCATTTTACAGTAAAATTATACAATAATGGTATTTCTTATCTTGTAATATTATTTATTATTATTATTATTATTATAGTCTGTATATGGACAAATTGTGCAGCCTTACTAAAAGGTACAGCAAACCTGGAGCTTAAAAAAAACAACAAAAAAAAACATTTTAAATCGCAATCAATTTTTTCCCCTAAATCATGCAGCCCTAGTCTATACTGCATAGTACACAGTAAGCATGTCACTAATATTCTGTTCCGAGCATAGCATTGCCCTTAGCAGAATCCACATATCCCAGCATGCACTTACGCATTCATCTTTATTCCACTGACGATCCCCGGCTGGAAAAATCATCTATGCAACCATGAATACTTAAGACGAATATCTAATGCTTTCTGCAGCCCGTGGCTAAAAATAAATGTTACAGATTGCGAAAACATGAGTTATTGTGGAGCAGATTAGATTACTGTGCTTTCAAGGATATCGTTATTCTTCCCGCAAGCAGAGCAGGTGTTCCTAAAATGCATCCCGCCTCAGATGCTGGGAGATTTGGGAGTTTTCTTCCTCTTTGTAGAATATTTCATTAATTACTGGTGGGTCCATGGGAAAACGACATGTTAACGCTCATTAACAGGGCATAATGGTGTAGAGGGCAAGTCCTTTCTGCGCTAACCTGTGAGGATGTGAGGTTGCGAATAACGCACAGATAATGAAGAACCTATAATGACAGGAATGAGCTGGAAAATGCTCACAGTGTTTTATTAGCTAATCCTGAACAACATTTATCCACCTCTATCCCAGGGGTACCATCTTTCCACAGGGGTCGATTTCCTGCTATTTTTGTGTTCTGTCTGAACCGAGGATATCCTTCATAAAGCTTCGCATTATCTCTGGAGACTCCTCTGGAGCTGTCAGTGAAAAATACACACTTTGTTGCCAGACAAAAGAGTAGACGAGAGAGTGTTTTAGGAAGCATTTTGGAAGCACTCTGCTGGGGAGACGGTGGAATGGCGAGGAGATTGTTACCTCCAGCACTGTCATGCTCACTAAAAAGAAAGAGAAAGAAAGAGATGGGGAGAAAGAAAGAGTGTGAGAGAATGAGGTTTCTGGGGGAACAATTATGCCCCCTGAATCTGAAACAGTAGCTCAATTCTTCTGATACTAAAGCATAAGGGGTTCAATCTCCTACTTAAGGCTTGAAGCCTGCAGAGAAAGTCGAAACAAAAAGCTGGATCTTAAAAGTACATGTAGAAGCGTCTATTTGGATTTTCTAACATTTCAGTAACCACAAGTTACTAAGGGCTTATTTTCCACTGCAGGTAAATAGACACTTAGGTGCGAAGGTAACCATAGCAACTGCAGACTCGAGCACTTTTGTTAGGATCATTATCGGATAGTGCATCGACAAAACATAAATACTGTCATTGCTTATCATTTTATTATAGATTTACATTTCACACAACTGCAGAGTTTTGTTTACAAAAGTTGTGTCCTATACGCTATACCTTTACTATACATGATGTTACTATACATTATGTAGGTACATTTGGGAATTTTCTGTGTGAACTCATCTTCACGTTTGGCTAGCTGTGCTAACTATTTGTGCCTTGAAAACATTCCCTTCAAGACGTCATTCTATAATTTGTTAGAATGCTAAATGTTAGAATCCTTATTAAGCACTTAAAATGGAGGCAACTCTCTAAACATACAAATAGTGTTCCACACATGAGCAGCAGGAGACTCAACTGATTCCAATACAATTTGAAATTAGCATGTTGCTAAGCTAACAACACAATACTTTAACAAGCATAAATGCACACTGCTCACACAAATATCAGGTAAAATAGTCCATTTTGATTCAAAATTAAATGTAAAGTTCTCACATCCTCCTCCTTCGATGAAAACAGTTCAATGAGTATACTCAAAAAGCATTTTGGGATTACATCTGTGAAGGACACGTGCAAATCCATCTTAGCATGTTGCTAAGCTAACAAAGCAATGTTTTAACAAGGATAAATATACGCAGCTCACAATAAAATTAGGTGAAATATTATTTCAATTCAAATTTCAATGGAATATAAGTGTTTTTAAAAATGAAATCTTTCAACAATCTCAGTCACAGTGCCTTCTGGGATCACCTAATCTGCAAAGCACACATGTATCAAAATTAAGAAACAGCATAAATAACAGTTTATTCTTTCATTTTCAAAAACCTCTGTGACAGAAGCGCCTGTGATGCCTAAAATGCTAATTTACCTTCGATCTGAAAAGTCTGGTTGATTAGGAACAAAGTCCTAATTGCGAAAACTGCTACTCGTAAGGCTCTAATCGTCTAATCTACAACATAACCTAATTTGAGCGACTCCAGACGGAGCGAGCAACTGGCATAAAAGCTCTAAACCATTAGTAACAGAATGGACAAACAATACTGTTTTAATTGAATTTATGTGCTTCAGAGTCACATTACATTTTCCTAATCGAACCCCAGTGAGTCTTCGCCTTCAGAGTGCGCCGTCTCCTTTTAAAAGACAGACAGCAAAGTCGAGACTAGAGCTAATTATACATCACTGTGTGAGGAATTCCTGCAGAATCAGTCCTATTCAGAGGGGGAGCATCTTCCCAGATGATTAATTAGGCATTAGTGTG
>RJVU01079805.1:6760656-6775128 GCA_003731715.1 Anabarilius grahami | reverse complement strand
TGTGTGTGTGTGGGTGTGTGTGTGTGTGTGTGTGTGTGTTTGTGTGTGTGTGTGTGTGTGTGTGTGTGTGTGTGTGTGTGTGTGTGTGTGAAATGAATAATGATAAAATTCAAATCAAAGTCTGGATCTCACTGACAGTAAAAGCAGATATGCTCATACATATACTGCCTTTAGGTGTCTCGTCTTCAAACAAAGAATACCACAGAGATGACACGCTCTGCATCCTTAGACGGGGTTGATGGGATTGCAGAACGGTAAGGGTGGGTCTCACCACAGAGCAGCTTATTAGTGCAGTCCACTATGTGGGTAAATTTTAATGTCTTCCACAGCAGATGAGGTTCAATAAAGGCTGCTTGGTCATTAAAAATGCATCCATCTCAATTAGGTGATGAGTTTGGTGATTTCCCGCAGAATATCCATTATCCTCAGTTCACGACAATGGATGCTCACACACACACACACCTCACAGGTGTTCTGTGTGTGTGTGTTTTAGTGGGACAAGGTCTTCTCACATTAACTGATACACGTGTGAAAGCAATTCATACCTAAACAAAGACTAAATAAATACAGTGATGGTTAAAGTCGCAATGTAAGAGAACTAGCAGTAGAGCTTTTGGTAACACTTTATTTTACAGTGTCCTTGTTACACATTACATGTACTTACTATAGTAATAACAGTAAATTATGCGCAATTACATGCAACTAACCCTAAACTCTATAGTATGTTGCTAATTAACATTACTCAGTACTTAAATATATATTACACTGTAATAGGGACACCTTAAATAAAGTGTAACCGAGCTTTTCTTCCATTTTGTGACAATATTGTGTACATCTGAGTGCAACAAATTATCAAAAAAGAAAAAAATTGTAGGTTGGACACTTTGAATTGGTTGTTTATTGGATGGAGGCAGAATGGCTGAATGTGAGTTTGCTGTCAATTGTAAGAAAGGGATGGGGTTTAAGCAGACTAAGGCCTGGTTTCACAGACAGGGTTTAGATTAAGTCAGGATTAGGCCTTAGTTCAGTTAGGACATAGCTTTTATAAACATGCCCTAGAAAAAAACATTGAATTTTGATATTTAAGTTAGTTTATATATGGCATAAAGTAAAACAAAATGTGAGGGTGATACAAGTGTCAGTCTCCCAGTGAAATATCATAGAGAAGACCCCTGAAGACCCTCATGACTGCAGTCCAAAATATCAGATAATTTGACCTGACATGGAAGGTTAGTTCAGGTTATAAAATGTCACATGCTACAACCCCCAACCCAGCCCCTCCAAATAATGAAAAATAAACAAAACTAAATACTAACCTTGTCTGTGGTGGGTTAATATGACCATTTAAAGTCAGTAAACCTAGTAAATTTTGCCTGAAATGAACAATGGTACTAGAATGGGATTATTTACACTGAAATAATGCACCCAAAATATGAGATTTAAAAAATACTTTAAAATACTTTGAAACCATCCTGAATGTTTTTGTTTTACTATGAGTGTGTGGTTACCAAAAGCATATACTGTAGCTTAACTTGTTATAAACCCATATAACTCCAAAGCACTACATAAGGCATGACTGTAACACACACTTCAGCTCATCTGGTGCGCCTGGGCTCAAAGTGATGAGCACGAGTGACATCTCCACTGTCGATCTGTCTCCCTCACAAGCTGCTCTCAGATTGTCAGCCCTGTCATTTTGCTTCCTGTCACTGTAGGCGAGTGATGACAATTCCTGTGCCTTGAGTTTACAGTACACCCCCTCTCGCCTCTCCTTCTCTGTTGGAGGGGCTCTTAATAAGGTAAAATACTGCTGTAAAGAAGACTGCTGGAATTAGCTGACAGGAAACGCTCACGTCGAACACACAGTTTTGACATTTTAGACAAATTCAAGCTCAGTTATTCCAACAGGGTGAGAGAAAGAAGTTTTGCATCCAAACCTCTCCAAGGAAAAGTTCACCCAAAATGTTGTTTGCAAGCATGAATAAAGGAAAACTGAAAAAATTATTCCTATTTATCCCTTAATAATAATAATATATTTAAAAAATAATACATTTATTGTTCAAATACATATCTGAGCCTGCTGGAATCTAAATCTGACCACAGAATACAAAACAGACACCTTCACTTTAATGCTCCTAGTGTATTCCCTGTCTTCAGTCGGTACCCATCCTCGAAGCGAATTCAAAGGTTGGGTTTTTGAGAACATCATTCTATTCCCAGCATGACATGAACAGACCTGGACTGTGTTAGACCAGCCTCAGAGATGCATCTGAACACACACACACACACACACACACACACACGTTTGATTTTGTGAATTGTGGGGACATTCCATAGGCGTAATGGTTTTTATACTGTACAAACTGTATTTTCTATCCCCCTACACTCTAAAAAATGCTGGGTTAAAAAAACCCAAGCTGGGTAAAATATGGACAAACCCAGCAGGTTGGGTTAAAAGGCACCTATTATGCCCTCTTTCACATGATGTAATATAAGTCTCTGGTCTGGTCAAGTTTCTGTCACGTTAAAATCACGGAGACAACAGACAGATCCANTCATTCTGTATGATTTATAAGCCTTTTGAAAAGTGGGGACATGGGGTAATGTCCTCATAAGTCACCCTCTCCTTGTAATACCTATGTCATACCCATGTCATTATACACATTTGTGTCCTGATATGTCACAAAAACATGCACACACACACACACACGGCATCAGAGAGATTGAGAGTTGAGAGGTGAGAGTGTGAAAAACCAGAGTGTTGGTTAGAGGTTACTAGATAAGAGGACAGTGACTGTCTCAACAACGACATACTGCACTCTTTCATTGTCTCTCTCTCTTTGTCTCTCATATTCACCCTTTCCACTGAAATAGTGTTGTTGATGCTCATATTAGGCCCAGTACATGAAAACAAAAAGTTTAACTCGGTGTGTATGTTATAATAATTACAATTATTATAATTTATTAAATAAATGCTTAAAAATATAAAATTACTATATATTGTACGGTAAAAAAAATGGCAGCTGTGGTTGCCGGAAATTTACCATAAAAATACGGTAGCAACATTTTAGGTTTTACAGATTTAACTTAAATTTACAGTAAAAAATTTTTTTATTTTATTAACTGATATAATGTTAATTTACCAACGAATCAAAGCTCATAACAAGCAGCTTTTCCACAAGCTGAGAAAAACTGTAAATTTAATGTCATTTTGTTGTAAAATTACATTAAATGTATAGTTAGATCTATTGCAGTTAAAATCACAACCATTTTTACAGTGTATGTGAATGAGTAAAATGTAATCATCATTATTTTTATATTGCTTTTTTCCAAATGAATCGACCAAATGCCTTTTGACATTACTGGTTCCCATTTTTGAGGCAAGAAGATTTAAGAGACCAATGCAGAACCAGTTTTTCCTGGATTAAAACCACCTTTCCTTCATGGAAATGGGACTGGACCAAAATGGGTTTCCACAGCACTCTTGTGAAAAAAAGGGTAAAATATAAAAAAAGAAATTATGCTATCTGTGTCCATCACTATCACTAGCAAGTCAAAAAGTGCATAACATAAAACATACAGTAACATAACACAAAATAACGGGTCAATGACGTCACGTGACGGGTCTTTTTTTTTTGTCCAAAGGCCTTAATAATAATAAAAAAACAAAGATATGACATCCAAAGTATGTAAGGTAGTACAACTAGATCTCTTTTATTGAATTCAAATTAAATTTTGATACATATAAAGGTATTTTAAAGATTTTGAAGTGTCAAAAGGTCATTCGGTTTAACCGTCCAAAGGCCAATACAGCCATTTAATTTGTGATTAAAATATCTTAAAATGTAATAAATGTATATATTTTTTATTCTGGCATGATTTTATAACATCATACATCAACATAGTGCAAAATGGTATTAAAATTATTTGTAGAAGACTAGAAGTCATTGCTTTGTTATGAGAAAGAATGTCCGGAAAGATGAATTTCATTGATGTCATTTGGAGTAACCATTATAAAGGGACCATTTTGGATCGAGTCATGCGGTCAATATCATGTGACAGGATGTGACATCATTCAGACACCTGCAAAGGACCAGGACATGGTCGTAAAGCAAAGTAATTAACTCTCTTTTAACTATTTGAAAAATTCATGTCCAGAAACATCAGGTCATTCGGTACAACCGCTAAAAAACATGGAAAATGTTGTAATATTTTAAAAACTTGTACTAAATATAAAATGTTTGATTGTACTTTTGCTAGCTAAATATCAGTCTGTTAGCATTGTTTAAAAATATCGTCATTCGGTATAACCAAATGTGTAATTTGGTAAAATAGAAGTTTTTGTTAAACCGAATGACTTTTTTGTTGACAAAAAATTACAAAAGCAGTGTCAATTGATTATAAAAACCACATAATCTCATTGTTAAAACTTAATAAAGCTCCAAAATTAATTATATCTCCATTATGTTTTATTTACACTTTTAAAAACCTTATTTGTCAATGACCCTAATATAAAATAAAACAAAATGCCATTTTGATGTGCCTTAACAGACTATTAACTCAATCACAAGCACAGCCGGTTATCTGTGCTTGGCTGTTGATGCTTTGGGCTGGATATAATCAGTGGTTCAGAACTCATTTCAGAATTCTGGGTAATCCTTAATTACGCTGGGAGATGATGGTGTTGATTGCCATCCGTATTGCCAAGCTTTGTGCAGGAGTGAAAAATTGTGATTTGGTAGGAAGAGCCAATGGAGGTAAAGGGTCTCGCAGCAGGCGAATACGGCCAAAGTGCTGACAAGCCAGAGAAAAGATTTGAAGAGCAATATCAGACTGAGCACACTAAAAACCTCAATATTTTCTCTAAAGGAGGTGAGCTTCTATTGTGGGCCGTAAAACGCAATCGATCACCTCTGCGAAGCTTAGAGTCGCAAGTTAAATGAATTTACACAACACATTTGGTTCTCCGAAGGCTTCATTTTCAAATCCGCCTGATTGTTGCATTAAGGGTGCGAAATGCTGTTAGACGATCCTAAATAAGATGTCACAAACAAGCAAATCAGCATGGGATATGTTGAAGTGGAGGCACAGAGGAACACGTAGCGCTTCTTTACTGTGCAAACAAGCCAATAAAAACGTCCGCACAACCAGCAATTACGCACATATATGACACCCCCTGCCAAACCAATAAAACTACAGGGGGTTTGACAAGCGCCGTAATGCTTTGGTGTGTAATATGAATGACAATCCGCATCAAACCGGCCCAGGAGGGTTGTATAAGTCATATATGTCCTCACAGAGACCCCGCTGAACCCTGAGATTCAGCAGCCCACTTCTCAAAAAATGCTTGCAACTGCACCGCAGGCCCTGCCACACACATACAGTGATTTATGATCGTCTGTCAGAGCTAATACGGCATATTTTACATGCTCCATACCAAGCAAAAGGAGAGCCAGACCCGTCCGCCAGCACTTCCATTCTGCCTTTCTGCCACAATGGCGCCCCTAAATAACAGACAATGCGCTGGATGATGAAACATTGAACGTATGGAGCACAGATGCACACCTGATCTGCATAAAATGCATCTGTAGGCGGACACAGAACTACCTGGAAGAGAAAAAGCAGACATGCCCTAAATCACAACTCTTGAGTCTTCCTGGTTTATTGGTGAGGCATGAAGTGTGTTGTTAAAAGGGTTAGTTCACCCAAAAATGAAATTTCTGTCATTACGTACTCACCCTCATGTCGTTCCTAACCCGTAAGACCTTTGTTCATCTTCGGAACTCAATTTTTTTTAGATAGAAAGCAATGTAATTACCACATTCAAGGTCCAGAAAAGTATTAAAGACATTGTTAAAATAGTCAACGTAACTACAGTGGTTCAACCTTAATGTTATGAACAACTTTATTCAACAATTTCTTCTCTTCCCTTGTCAGTCTCCTACGATGATGACGTAGTAGACACAGTGCAGCGCTTCTGTGTTTACGTCCGAATGGCGGCTCAGTATGGGCCGGCTCCTGTGTCAGCATCACACGCATGCGTCGTGGTGCTCATGTGACCAGTGTAAGCCAATACTGAGCTGGCGTTCGGACGTGAACACGGAAGCACTGAACTGTGTTTACTGTGTCAACTGCGTCTAAAACTGACAAGGAAGAGAAAAAATTGAATAAATTCGTTCTTTTTGTTTTGTTTTTGCGCACAAAAAGTATTTTTGTCGCTTCATAACATTGAGGTTGAACCACTGTAGTTACATAGTGACTATTTTAACCATGTCTTTACTACTTTTCTGGACCTTGAATGACGGTAATTACGGTGTTTTCTATGGGGGATAAAAAAAACCTGGGATTTCATCAAAAACATCTTAATTTGTGCTCCGAAGATGAATGAAGGTCTTACGGGTTTGGAATGACATGAGTGTGAGTAATAAATGACAGAAATTTCATGTTTGGGTGAACTAACCCTTTAAGAATGCAAATGAGGTGGTAAGTTACAGTCCTGAGAATCTTGTAACACTGAATTTTGTTCAGTGCAAGTAACTCAATGTAATCTCAATGCTGTCTAGAAGAAACAAATGAGATATGAAAGAGACACATATCTGTACCCAACCAATACAATCAATTCATAATAAACATCCAGACATCTGGTAATGCATAAACACTATACATTAACATTACACATAGCCAATTATATTCAAAAACTTCCACAATCATAACAACTTGCAAGGACAAAACCTCTGAATGATAAGACTAAAACACACAGAAGAAGAAGGCCACGTGTGGCATTACAGAAGAAGTAAATCTGTGCTCTGTATGTCACTGCCAGTGCTGCTTCATTAAGAGCCCTAATGATGATGTTTAATTAGTGGTTTCTCATCCACAACTGATGATATGAGTCAACCAATGAGAGATGAAGCAAGATGTCTATATGGACCATGAAGTGTTTACAGTACACACAAACACTAACGCATCTCTGTAATGCAGAAGAACTCTATTCTATAATACACAAACTATAGGACTATTACAATCATCTCCACAAATGTAGGCAAAATATGGCCCACTTTGAGGTACATTTCATATTTACACAATTAGGTGGACTATGTATATTTAAGCATATTTTATCACTCTAGACATAATATTACAATTTAATTGCATACTATAAAGAAAATGAATGAAATACATATAGTACAGTATATGAAATACGATTCATTGTTCTGCCTCTATGGTTCTGTTTATGTTATGCTGACATCTACTGGATGAATCCGAACATCAAGGCTAATGCGTCTATTGTTGGATGGCGCCATTTGGATTTTGAAATTAAAATGCAATTTTGTTTCAACAATAAACAGGTGTAAAACCTTGTTTTGTTTTGTATTGTTTTTTCAAAAAGAATGTGAGATGAACATAAAAACTCACTTATTTTGCGTCGAACGTTTAGCTTGCTTTTGTGAACTTCACAGATGTGATTGTTTGTCCAGTTTAAGGACATTTATATGTGATGAGAAGATAAATACCGCACGTGCACCACGCTGTTTATGGCGTCCTGCCCGTTGTACCACTGATAGCCACTAGAGGCTGGACGTTTATTAAAATAATTTAGACTGCTTATGGATTTACATCTAAATTGAAGTCTGTTGTCAACATTACTTAAGAGACTAGATACGTTTTTGTTCAAAATAAATTACACACATTCATTCCCCAAACATGAATTATTAAGAACTATTTTGCTAACAAGTTAGCAAGCTAAATAAGGACTACAAGTACCACAAGGATGTGTTTATTTACTAATCTGACTGTTCAGTCCAGTTGTAGTCCTTAAATAGCAACTTGCAAAATTGTGAAGTTGGTTTAAGGTTATTAATAAACGAATAAGGACATTTGAAGTGTTTAAAACTAGATACTTTTCATATAGTTTAATGTTATGTCACATAATTTATCAAACATATACATCATAGTTTTCACAATAAAAGATTTGTCCGATTTAGTAATTGGAATGTAACTATGGTATTTGGGCAAAAAAAAGTTGAATATGATAATTTTTGTAAGTGTATCAGCATGATTCAAACATTATTTGTTTTTAGGTAGAAACTTTAATGGTAGGATTTTAACAGGGCTATGAAATATACTGTAACTGGTGGTTTCAATGCCATTTATGAGATGAAAGCTTGGTAGGAAGACAAAAGAAAAGCGATTTGTTTCATATTTTCAATGTTTACTGATATACAGATGAAAACTGCAGTGTACATTTTTAGCAAAATAGTAGGAAGATCACTAAGAAAGTCACTTTAAAATCAAACAGTGACCAAAATGGATTTGTAAACATTATTAAACATAAATTAAATGTGGGCAAACAAGTGTAAAAAACAACAACAACTGAAGTTCAAACATTTCTATGAACATTGCAGCTGATGACATGAAAAAAAATGATTTACAAAACATGTTCTGTAATGAACACATTTATTATACATTTATGTCTTATTTTTGAATAATTGATGGAAATTGATGGAAAGTCATCAAAAACAATATCCATGTCCTTTTACTATATATTTATTTATTTTACAACACCATTTCATTAGTTGATTGTGGGCATTTTGTAAGGCAAATCAAGAGGGTAAATACAAACATTTTTTTTTAAATATTTTTCACTCCCAAACAAACTTTATCTGCACCATGAAAACCTTCCCTGTAAGGAAATGCACTCAGACTATATTAGGATTGTTTCTCAGAAGTTTTGACAGTCTTCTTGTTTGCCTACAGGCCTAAATTCATCCAGCCCAGAGCCAACAGCAAGACAGAGGCGACGCTGAGAGATTCAGCACTCAGAGCTGCTTTACCTGAAAACAATACAAAACAATGGTAAGAAACACAAGCATACGATCTGTGGAACTGCATCAGTCTGAAAATACTGGAAAGGATGAGACTATGAGAGGGATTTCAAATATTTTAAATGATGCTAAACTTCAGATATCATTTTGCCATCATCAGCATGATTGGGGTAGGAAAATGATGAAATGATATCATCTTTATTGATTAGTGAAAGGAAGTATTCACCTTGTACTCTGATCTGTGATATGGGTCCATCACCTCCCTCACAGCGGGCTCGGACCTCTATGACGTAATCGCCAGTCTCTGGCATGGGGAAGTCGATGTAGTGCCTGCCGGTGGTGTAAAGCTTCCCATAACGCTCTCCTTCCTTCCGGAACAAAATCTGAACGAAAGATACAAATGTTTACAATATTTCTAAGTAGGGGTGTAACGATATATCACAGTACGATATTTCGCTATGCAAAAATGTTACGATATGTATCGCAGAGTGATGTCGATACTTTTACGATATGACGGCAGTCTAATCTTATTGGTTGAGCTGCCGACGTGACCTACTCTGCAACACGGAGGTGGCAGTGAGAGAAGCCGGGTTGTCACCACCTATTAAAGGTGCTACAGAGGATCTTTTCGTCGACTGAGAAACCAAAGACTGTTACTGAGTTTTTGAAATGAGCGCATGCGTAAGAACAACCCCCTCCTTCACAGCTCATTTCGAGGGAACGCCTCCCAAAACTCGTGCACGAGTATTGGAACACGAGTGTTTGTTTACCACCGGCATTCGCTGTGACGTGTTATAGTGGATTCATTATGTCGGACTCACCGCAGGTAACTCATAATCTGCAGTTGTTACTCCTGTCTCCTGACAAAAACATTGCATGATGCGGCGCCTGTGGAGTGTGGAAAGTTACTGGAGCGCGCAGCAGCGCGTCTCTCACAAGGAACGTCATTGCAGTGATTGACAAGCCAGAGGGCCAATCGTTTACGCGATGATCGCATAAATGATTGGCTGATGTTTTTAAGGCCCTACCTTGTGCACAGATGATGTATATTAATTTTATTCCTTTCAGTGCACCTAATAAATAGTCTTTTATCAGTTAGTAAAGACAGTTTCAAGTAATATTGCAAAAATGTATAAAACAAAACATCCTCTGTACCACCTTTAAGGGTGTGTCTCAATCAGCTCTCTAGTTCAGTAAGTGTTTCGCGCACACATCGAATGTTGCAAGCAGGTTTAAACGTTTCTCGCGTCAGTCTCTTGCTTGGTCGCGTAAGAAAAGTCGTGGCTTTCTTTCACCGCAGTGCCACAGCAACAGCTGTGCTTACAGAAAAGCAAAAGATGCTTGCGATGCTTTGCTTTAAGAAGTTCTGTCTTAGGGCCTGTTCACATATTGCGTTTTTTTCGCGTGCAAGTTATTTCAAATGTAGCCATGTGGCAGGCGCGCTCATAATGGAAGCAACGCGGTCGCGACGCGCGTGCGGTGCGTTTTCCAGGCGCATCGAGATGAAATATTGTCAACTTTTCAGAATGCCGCAAGCGCACCGCATGCCATGCGACAAGAACCAACCGATCAGCTATGGCCTTTCCGTGACAAAACATCAAAATCTCAGCCGAACAGCTGATCATATCTGTAGAGGGTGGTTTTTATATCTTATCTCCATAAATATATCTAGAAGTAAAGCTAACGCAAGAGCTAGAAATCATTTTATCCTTTGCTGAAACTTCCTGATCCTCTTGGAGACTGAGAGCAGTTCATGGTTGCATAGCAACGACCGACGCCACGGGAGCGCAAGCGCTTTGTAAGGAAGGAGAAGCGGTGCGGCCGCGCCTTCCACGCGCTTTTAGACGCGATATGTGAACGTCCCTTAGCATTCTTAATTCTAAGTTAATTAAAAAAAAAAAATTTCAGTGACAGACAGACCTATTCAGCTGTTCATTTGAATACAGAAAGTTTTTTTTTATTAAAACCTTGAAATGTGATCTTGTATGTACAACAAGGAAAATTATTGAAATTTGTTAATGTTTTTTAAATAAATCTTATTTGAATTTCAGTTTCATTTTGTTCAAAGTATCGTGATACGTATCATATCATGAACTCCGTATCGAGATACCATATCGTGACCTGAGCGTATCGTTAAGTTCAAGTTCAATTTTATTTGTATAGCACATTTCCAACAGCCCCCAGGCTGACCAAAGTGCTTTACAGAAGAGCAAGAATATCACACATACACAAAACTAAACCAGAAGAAAATATAAAACCACCCATTTACAAGTTTAACATATCACAGTAGTCAATACACTAAGGAAAATAAAAACGTTTTTAGCAAAGACTTAAAAGTAGACAAGGAAGGGGCCAGCCTAATCTCTAAAGGCAGGGTATTCCAAAGTCGTGGCCCTGCCACCGCAAATGCACGCTCCCCTCTACGCTTTNTTTCTTTAAAGATTTAAAAGCGAAAGACGAGATTCGGCTATTTTTGTCTATTGTAGTTTTAATTTAAAATGTTGTGGTTTTAACATATAGGCTAGCCTGTTTAAATGTTTTGCAAAATGCTTGAGCAACGTAATATATGAATCTAAAGTATTACCTTATATAAATATAAAGTAATGAATTGAATAAAACGTTTAAATGTGCGTTTAAACGTGTCATCTATGTAGGAGTGTAGCGTAAGAGAATTGCAATGATGACAATGTTCAGTAATAACTTTTGGATTTGAAATGAAAATAAGTAAATGTTGTGTTTATGATGTTCAGCCACGGATCAGTTGCGCACTGCAAACGTGGCATGTGTGAAAGCACAATAAGGCGTGCTGCTCCTGCAATGCATACGTACTGCAACACGCACCGCATTCGCACTGCAAACGGAGTATGTGTGAAACAGGCGTTACAAAGCGCTTGCGCTCCCGTGGCGTCGGTCGTTGCTATGCAACCATGAACTGCGCTCTCCAAGAGGATCAGGAAGTTTCAGCAAAGGATAAAATGATTTATAGCTCTTGCATTAGCTTTACTACTAGATATATTTATGGAGATAAGATATAAAAACCACCCTCTACAGATATGATCAGCTGTTCGGCTGAGATTTTGATGTTTTGTCACGGAAAGGCCATAGCTGATCGGTTGGTTCAAGCGGTGCGGCCGCGCCTTCCACGCGCTTTTAGACGCGATATGTGAACGTCACTTAGCATTCTTAATTGTAAGTTCATGTTAATTTAAAAAAAAAAATTCAGTGACAGACAGACCTATTCAGCTGTTCATTTAAATACAGAAAGTTTTTTTTTATTAAACCTTGAAATAAAAACTTTCCTTGTTGTACATACATTTCCTGGTATGTACAACAAGGAAAATTATTGAAATTTGTTAATGTTTTTTAAATAAATCTTATTTGAATTTCAGTTTCATTTTGTTCAAAGTATCGTGATACGTATCATATCATGAACTCCGTATCGAGATACCATATCGTGACCTGAGCGTATCGTTAAGTTCAAGCTCAATTTTATTTGTATAGCACATTTCCAACAGCCCCCAGGCTGACCAAAGTGCTTTACAGAAGAGCAAGAATATCACACATACACAAAACTAAACCAGAAGAAAATATAAAACCACCCATTTACAAGTTTAACATATCACAGTAGTCAATACACTAAGGAAAATAAAAAGGTTTTTAGCAAAGACTTAAAAGTAGACAAGGAAGGGGCCAGCCTAATCTCTAAAGGCAGGGTATTCCAAAGTCGTGGCCCTGCCACCGCAAATGCACGCTCCCCTCTACGCTTTAGTCTAGCGCGTGGAACGACCAAAAATTTCTACACCCCTATTTCTAAGGCATCAATAAACAACAAAATCAGTGAAAATAAAAATAAAAAAATAAAAAGGATTAATTAAAATAAAAGCATTAATATAAGGTTTCAGTAATAAAATAATAGAGCAAATAAAATAAAAAAAATAGTATAAATGATAAATTGAAACAAGGTAATAAAATAAAATAATAAAATAGTATAAATGATAAATTGAAATAAGGCAATAAAATAAAATAAAATAATAAAATAGCATATATTATAAATTGAAATAAGGCAATAAAATAAAATAAAATAATAAAATAGTATAAATTATAAATTGAAATAAGGTAATAAAATAAAATAATAAAATAGTATAAATGATAAATTAAAATAAAGGCACTAAAATAAGGTTCCAATAATAAAATAAATAATAGTCCAAATGATTGGTTTTAGTAATAAAATAAAATAAGCAATCAAATAAGGTTCCAGTAATAAAATATAAAAAAAGTATAAATTATAAATTAAAATAAAGGCATTAAAATAAGGTTCCAATAATAAAATAAATAAAAGAAAAAATGGTATAAATGATAAATTGAAATAAGGGCATTAAAATAAGGTTTTGGTAATAAAATAAAATAAACATTAAGATGAACAAGACATTAATAAATGTGTTTCTCAAGTCTTTTGTCAACAGAATACTAGGTAAAATATAACAGACTCACCTTGTAACCCTCCACATAGGACTCATTCCAGTAATTGTAGATGTGATCCCAATACAGATAGAGCCATTTGCGTGTAAAGCTGACATATTTGTATACTCTCAAATGACGACTTGGAGCTGGAAAGATAATACACATATCATCAGTACATTTAAGCTCTCGTTTCAAATGTAAGGCCCGTAGAAACCCCTAATCTGGGCGAGTGATCTAGAGAAGTGCAACTCTCTTACGGGGTCTCCTGGTGAACATTTCACAGTGCTCACTGGGCGGCCCGAGCCCAGCTCCGTTGAACGCTCGAACCTCTATAAGGTAGTGAGAGTCAGGCCGCATGTTCTCCAGGCGAGTTTGGTTAATCATTCTATGCACAATGACTCGAGAGGCAGCAGCCTCATTATCATCGTACTTTCTCCAGTAACGAATCTAGACACCAAATGAAGAGACATGAGGATCAAAACTTCATGATTATTTTCTATTATTTCACTTAGGACCCACCTGGTATCCGTCGACCCAGTTTGGCGGTGCCTGATAGACCGGTAACCACCAGACCAAAGCCTCTGTAGAGGTGACCTGACGGGCGTAGACGTCTAATGGAGCTTCAGTCGGTGCTGAAAGAGATATTACATGTGTTAAAGGATACTAATTTAAGAGCAAATAAGAGCTGAATACCATCAAACCTTCTCACCTAGGCGTGGCGAGTAGACCACTGATATAAGACTTGAGGGTCCTTCTCCTTTGTTGTTGTAGGTGTTCACTTTGACCTGTATTTCTGTGTCTGGGGCCATGCTCTCTTTGTAGACGTACCGTCTCGTCTCAGGATCCTCCACGGTCGTCCATTTCCACTCATAATCCTCATGCGGCTTGAATGCCACAACGTAGCCAAATTTTTTACCGAAGAAGAACTGAGGATTCACAGGCTGCAATGGAATGAAGGACATGAGAAATCTGCCACTGACTACTAATCAATAAATATAGCATGAATGCAGTAGCATATGAAGACGTACAGTCCAGGTCACGATTAGCTCGCCACTTATTCCTACTTGACCGAAGACGTCAGAAGGAGCTACTGTAGGCCCTGAGATAAGGGAAAGACTGGGTGAGACTATATGTGCCTCACAGAACTGATTTTACTAAAACATGGATATATATATATATATTTACATCA
>RJVU01079805.1:6735525-6757611 GCA_003731715.1 Anabarilius grahami | reverse complement strand
GGCTCTGGATGTTTCTACTCCAGACTCAGTCCACTGCTTCCGCAGGTCCCCCAAGATCTGGAATCGGTCCTTCTCCACAATCTTCCTCAGGGTCCGGTCACCTCTTCTTGTTGTGCAGCGGTTTTTGCCACACTTTTTCCTTCCCACAGACTTCCCACTGAGGTGCCTTGATACAGCACTCTGGGAACAGCCTATTCATTCAGAAATTTCTTTCTGTGTCTTACCCTCTCGCTTGAGGGTGTCAATGATGGCCTTCTGGACAGCAGTCAGGTCAGCAGTCTTACCCATGATTGCGGTTTTGAGTAATGAACCAGGCTGGGAGTTTTTAAAAGCCTCAGGAATCTTTTGCAGGTGTTTAGAGTTAATTAGTTGATTCAGATGATTAGGTTAATAGCTCGTTTAGAGAACCTTTTCATGATATGCTAATTTTTTGAGATAGGAATTTTGGGTTTTCATGAGCTGTATGCCAAAATCATCAGTATTAAAACAATAAAAGACCTGAAATATTTCAGTTGGTGTGCAATGAATCTAAAATATATGAAAGTTTAATTTTATCATTACATTATGGAAAATAATGAACTTTTATCACAAAATGCAAATTTTTTGAGAAGGACCTGTATATCTCTGATTGTGTTTGTCTGAAAGAAGATAGTCATATACACCTAGGATGGCTTGAGGGTGAGTAAATCATGGGATAATTTTCATTTCTGGGTAAACTATCCCTTTAAGATATGTGTCTTGTCTCCCTCTAGTGGACTCACAAGTGGATGCAGTTTTCCAGTCCTCTGGATCCAGGGCGTAAAAGTCTCGTGTTTGTACAACATGCTGGATGAGGGGACTACCATGGTCTGATCCCAGACACCATCGTAGTTTTACTGACGTGTCTCCAATCTCTTCCACGCGAATGCCACCCGGAGGACCAGGCAAGCCTGAAGCGAAAACAGTCGACATTCTCGACAATGTCATGATGGTCTATTTGATGTAAATAATAATACAATACAAATGGTTAGTTGTTGAACAGCTAAACACCACTGCATTGTTTTTAAAGAGGCCACATATTATTCTTTTCAAGGTATTGATTTTGTTTTTAGGGACTTCTAGAATAGATCTTCATGCTTGAATGTTCAAAAAAAGCATTAGTTTAATAAGCTAGGACACACATTTAAAACACCAACCTTTGACAAAAACATCAGCTTCGGCGGTGGCGTTGTCCACTATAGTCTGAGCTGTGCAGATATAGTGTCCTGCATGCCTCACCTGAATATTCTTGATCAGCAGGTCTCCACTGTGCTCATTACCCTGCAAAAACACACACAAACAATCAAAGTACTTCTACATGTCCTCCTGTATTTCTCATCAACAGAGCTCATGGGATTCTTGGCTCTACTCACCATGAGCTGCTCGTAGTTTTCAAAGTCTGTGAAGAAGTTGATTTCGTAGGAATCGACAGTCCAGATGAAGGTGATGTCCAGGCTGGGGTCATATGATGCAGAGCACTGGAGAATTCTACTGTCACCTACAACCGCCTCAGTGTCTGATGGAGCCACGGTAATCTTGGTGGCCTCTGAGAAAATTCAACAAACGCAAATGCATTCACCTCATATTAAATGAGAGGCTACATGGAATATCTATAAAAGTGAAAAATGTATTAAAGGAATATTTACAAAAGTGACCAGTCACAAAACCTATGATAAATACTTGCCTTTTTAAATGTATATACTGTACTGTACATTTTAACCTAAAATCTTTATGTTGATAAAAGAGTAAATTAAAATGCATCAACTATCTATTCAGCCCATAATAATACTATTTATAAGATAATCTAAATTAATTTCAGCAAATTATGTTACAATTATTTTGTTAATTAATTAATTATGATAAAAAATTCAATTAAATATCTACATTTAAGTCTACATATCATTTTTCATTTTCATTTCATTTCATCTCATAAAATAAAATAAAATGGTGACAAGATTTGAATTTTGTCTGACCAGTGATAGTAAGGGTCCCTGTGCTGTTGGATTTGCCGCGGTCATTCTCAGCGTAGCAGGTGTACGAGCCCTCGTCACTTTTTGTTGCATTCAGAATCTCCAGACTTCCATCATCCCAAATTAACATCCTGAAAAATAAGAGTGAAATGATGATGATAACTGTGGCTAAGCTTCTATCACCACCACCACAATATTTAGATTTTCTTGTAACTAAATGCATGTATTTAAGATGGACTGACTAACCTTGTAGAGTTGGTCAGCAGCTCTGAGCCTCGTTTCCAGATGAACCTGGGTTTAGGAGCAGCACGGGGTTTGCACTCTATGACCACACGTCCATTTTCAGCACCTAGCAGAACCTTCTTCACTGGATTATAAATGAACGTTGGTGCACAGGCTGTGAAGAGACCATTGGAGACACTCAACCTTTCTATTTTTCTATGTAGACTACTACTTCAGAAACATGACAGTAAAGAAGTATGTTAAAGCTCACAGACGACCCGAAGCTCTGCGCTGGCATAGATAGTCCCCCATTCATTCTCAGCAATGCACTGATACATGCCTGAATCCTCAAATGTGAGGCTGGAGAATTTCAGCTCTCCTTTACCATACTGGAGATCAGAAAAAATGTAGTACAACACACATAATTACTTGATATAAAACAAACTGAACAACTTGAAGTTCTCATATGGGTTTTCCACAGCAAATAAAACAGGGTATTCACAGAATAGCCATCCTTCAGCCAGCGTATCCATGGTTGGGGCTTCCCTACGGCGACACATCTGAGAGTGAGTTCACTACCAACATCTTTCTCTGTGTCATTGATGTGCTCTGCCCACTCTGGAGCACCTGAGGAGACAAAATAATATAATATAATATAATATAATAATAATTAGTGCTGTAAAAACTATTAAAAATCGATTAATCGCGATTAATCAAGCTATTGTTAGATGCGATTAATCGTGATTAATCGATTTTACAGCACTTTATAATATGCTTTCTGTAATTTTATATAAGCCATGTTTATCTAGCAAATACATAAAACAGAACTAAACCAGAGTCTGAGTTTGTGTTACCTTCCACATAGAGCCACTGTCGATACCAGTCCATCCCCTTAACATTGAGCGTCTCACACTCGTAGCTGCCCTCGTCCTCGTACTGAACATTAATCAGGTGCAGTAAAGCTCCATTCATGCTGACCTCATAGTTGGGCGGGAGATCAGCATCTAACTTCCTCCAGCGAATGTGTGGGAGCGGACTGAAAGGTATAAAGACTGAGTTTATATGGTTAGAAACAACCTTAAATGAGTGAAGAACAAATCTAATGCAATTGTGTGAGTAACAATGCTTTATTAACAAAAAAGTACTATTGTATTATCTTTTTTTTTGTTTTTTTTGGACAATATATTTGACATTATATGATTATATCATGATATTCTTTGAAATGCTTAATGGTAGACTGTTAATACTATGATAATATGTAATCCCATTGCAATGTACTATGGTATCAACATGCAGAGTATATGAACTATATTGACTCACTTTCCAAGGGCAAAGCACTCCAGAGTGATGTTTTGTGCCACCAAAGCATAAGTCTTGGGAAATTTCACACGGATATCAGCAGGATACCGCTTCACCTCCTCTGTGTAAAGGACAGAGATGTACAGCTAGGTCATTCATTGACATTTAAAAACAACAGTGGTCTCAGTAAGGCAATTATGAGTTAAAATCTTGGTATTGTGGGTAATGTAAAAGCACTCACTTTCTATTTGTGGAATCAGAGAAATCGGCATGCTGAAAACGCTCTTGCCGATGGTGGGACTTGACACAAAGCAAGAATAATTCCCAACATCAGATGCCTCGACTTTGGCGATGTACAGATTCCCAGTGGTCTGAGACACGAAACGCCTCTGGTCTGGGATGATGAAGTTGGGGAAGTCGTTGTAGATCCAGCGGAACATCACTTCACCTGAAAGACGAACAAAACAATTGACAGAAATTGTTTTTACTATGTATAAATTAATAGGTAACTGGAAGCTTGTTTCCTCCATGGAGTAAATAAAAATGTAATTTCAACATTTTATCTCACAATTCTAAAAAATTGTATATCTTACAATTCTGGGGAACAAATTCAGAATTGTGAGATATAAACTCACAATTGCGACTGAGATAAAAAAAAAAAAGAGTCAGAGTCGAAATACAGAGTTCTGTCATAAAACTCTAGATGGTGCAGGCTGACAGGTCCTTAACTCAATCTGCTTGCAATCACATCATTCTCTATAGGGCACATCTGATTGGATCCTGTTGTATCAGTAGCCAATGAGCTCGCTTCTCAACCTTCAAATACTTGGTCAGCATTTGCTGTAGCAGTTGCAGCACTCTTTCAGAAACCCTCCAACTTCCCCAGCTCCACCTGTATGGATCTGCAATGGGCAATTCATGTATGCTATTTTGTACAGCAGCAGCATGTCTTACTTGCTACTTATAGCCCACAATTTTGAGGGAAAAGGTCAGGATTTTGCAAGATGTAAAAAAAGTCAGAATTGCGAGTTATGAATTTGGAATTGCGAGGAAAAAAAGTCAAAATTATGATACAAAAAGTCACAATTATCGTTTTTATTACTATAAACCATATATTTTTTAGTTATATTTACTCTATTCATTTATATTTATTTAAATGATTACTTATTTAATTTTTAATTTACTTTTATAATTTAATTTAAAATTGTGTGCAAAAACTTGCAACATATATTCTAGTTAATGTCGTTATTTTTTCAGTGATGAAACTAGCAGAGAATAACAAATGGGGTCGTATAAATCTACTAAGGAACTATAAGAAGTGATCATTCAAACAAAACTCTTAAGTTTTGGTTATACTGGGTTCTCCTGGTAGTGTATGCCATCATGTCTTACTTGGATAGCGAGAGGGAGGAGAACACAGCAGGACGGCTCCCTGTCCCTCCTTAACATTCACCGGCTCTCTCTCATCTGTAGGGAACTGGTTCAGGTCTGTGGCCCGAAAAATAAAAAAAAATGAACTAAGGAGAGGATATGACAAAAGAGACATCTGGTAACAGTTTGGTAACATGTCTTTACAAACATAATGGGGCGGTTTCACGGACAGAGATTAAGCCTAGTCCTAGAATAAAATGGCCCTTTAAACCAGATTAAAAGAAATCTGCTTTCTCTGTCATGGTTTAAAATAGTCCTAGACTTAGTCTTGTCCAGAGTTTAAAAAGCAAATTTCCTGGAGGAAGACTAGAGCTACTCCAGGACTAATTTGAGGTTTAAATTAAACCTACTAGGATGCAGGTTTAACTTCAGATTAACGTTGTGTTTCAAAGAAGACACATGTATTACTTGGATATATATCGATACTGATATACACTGTGTGTGTATGTGTGTATGTATATATATATATATTTTATGCTGCAAAAAATGCTGTTCTTACTTAGAGTTTTTGTCTTGTTTCCAGTCCAAATATCTAAAAATTCTTAGATCAAGAAGCATTTTCTTGACAAGTAAAAATTATTTTCTTGTTTTTAGGAAAAATAAGTCAAAATTAAGTGAATTTTTCCTTAAAACAAGCAAAATAATCTGCCAGTGGGGTAAGAAAAATAATCTTAATCCAAACTGAAAACAAGATTATATATTTTATTTTTGGTTTGATATAAGATTATTTTCCAGACATTTCTTCTTCTTTTTTTCACAGCTGATGTATTTTGCTTGCTTTAAAAGAAATGTCTCTTGTTTAGTTAAAATTTAGAGTCTTTTTTTCTGCCATTGTTTTCCTTGAATTTGCTTCTGCGTTCCATGCAATTTTAAGCTTTTCTTGGTTCAATCCATGTTTTACAGACAACCTCTCTCATGCTAATTCAGATTTGCACAGTTGGTTTTAAATTAATCTGGTTTATTTTAATTCAAGACTCCATAATCCAGGTTTTAGTAATCTGTACTTAATCTGTGTTTCAGAAAGCCATTTTTTAAACCGCAATTAACTATTCTAGATTAAGGCCTATTCTGGCTTAATTTAAACCCTGTCTGGGAAACCGCCCCAATAAGTCTTGTCGGTCACATACATCCAAATTTGACGGTGGCCTCTTTGCTAATGACAGTGCCGTAGACGTTCTTGGCCACACACACATATTTCCCAGCATGCTTGCTCTTATCTGGGTTGGTGATGACCAGGTTTCCTCCCACCAGGCTAAAATGCTCATCAGGCTGTTCCATCAGTTTAATTTCCCAGTTGTTTAACCACCATCTGTGAAATACAGGCTTTCATTAATGACCTTCTGACTGATTTTCTCAAAGATTTTTCTTGCAAGTGCAAACAATTTGGTATGTAAACACCTCCCTGCAATATGGCTTTTCCCCAAAGATAGAGTACAGAGAGGGGTCATGACAAACAAAGCAAAGAATAAGAAAAGAAAAAAAAATTTACTTGATGATGGCCGGTGGGTTGGCCCGCACCCTGCAATTCATGGAGATTTTGTTCTCTGGTGAATCCTCTGCATACACAGTGTCTAGAGGCTCCTCCTCAAATATAGGGCCAAATCCTGTGGCCTCCTCTGATGGACATGACATGAGCCAGCATTATACTCAATCTACAAAAACCTAAACCTAACTAACAACAAAATAAATTATGGTGAAAAACATCAACACTTCATACTATGTGTCTACTGCACGTCCTGATATTGCTGAGTTAGATGCGTTCCTGGGTCAAAATATTTTGTTGATCCTGGAACAACATTCTAGTCATTCTAGTCTTAACCCTATTCCTACCCCTAAACCTAACCCTACCCATAAGTTATCCCAAAAATCAGAGGGAAATGATAATAATAATAATAATATAATAATAAACTTTATTTTATATAGCGCCTTTAAAGTTACATCTCAAAGCGCTTCACAGAAACATATAAATACAATAAACATACATTTGAGCAAAATTATGAGAAAAAAAGCAAAACAAAACACATTTTTAAAAATAATCACTTGTATGCAAGCCTAAAAAAGTAAGTTTTAAGTGAAGATTTAAAAAACACTAAAAGAGTCAGCATGTCTGATCTCATTGGGAAGAGCATTCCAGAGTTTGGGAGCAAAAGAAGAAAAAGCCCGGTCACTCATAGAGCGTAAACGCGTAGAAGGTACAATTAAAAAGCCAGAATCAGAAGAACGAAGATTGCGTCTTGGGGTGTATGCAGTTAAAAGTTCGGACAGATATTGTGGCGCTAAACCATTCAAGGCCTTGTAGGTGAGCATGAGAATTTAAAAATCGATGCGAAACCTGACCGGGAGCCAGTGCAATGACTCCAAGATGGGAGTGATATGCTCCCTTGTCCTGGACCTTGTCAGGATTCTGGCCGCTGAGTTTTGGACATACTGTAATTTGTTTATGGTAAATTTGGAAACCCCAGCAAGAAGAGCATTACAATAATCGATGCGAGAAAAGACAAATGAATTGATCAGTTTTTCAGCCGCCGAGAAAGATAACATGGGGCGCAATCGTGCAATATTTCTAAGATGAAAAAATTAAGTTTTGACCATATTTTGGACATGTGGATCAAATGTTAAATTTGCATCAAATATCACCCCCAAATTTTTTTATTTAGTTTGAAACTCCAAAGCGGAGCCATCCACCATTAAGGTTACAGCATCAGCTTTATGAATTTGTTGGGGTGAACCGATGAGCATAACCTCAGTCTTGTCGCTGTTAAGACAGAGAAAATTATGAGACATCCAAATTTTTATCTCAGAGATACAATGTTCAATAAAGCCAACAGCCGTATTATCGCCAGGTTTTGAATGAATATAAATTTGGGTGTCGTCTGCATAAAAATGGAACTTAAGACCCAAGGATCTGAGAAGTTGACCCAGGGGGAAAATGTACATACTAAAAAGCAAGGGACTCAAAACAGATCCCTGGGGAACTCCAAATTGCACTGCCCCAACTTTGGATCTGCATCCACCCAGGGACACAAACTACCTTCGATCGGAGAGGAAAGACTTGTACCACTTTAATACTGTGTCAGTAACACCAAAAACAGTTTCCAAACGATTGAGTAAAAGAAAATGATCCACTGTGTCAAAAGCTGCACTGAGATCGAGAAGAATAAGAATTGAAAGACAGCCAGAGTCCGCAGCGATTAACAAGTCATTTGTGACCTTAACTAATGCTGTTTCAGTGCTATGTAATTTGCGGAAGCCAGATTGGAGGGGCTCAAAAAGATTATTGACAGAGAGGTGAGCATATAATTGAGAAGCCACAGTTCGCTCAAGCAATTTAGCGAGAAAGGGGAGATTTGAGATGGGACGAAAATTATTGAGGTTGTCCCAGTCTGCGTTGGACTTTTTTGGTATAGGTGTTACAGCAGCAATTTTAAGTGCAGCAGGCACAACACCCATGCGCAGTGAGTCATTTACTATACTCAGATTTGAGCAATTCACAAGGTATGGGATCAACTATGGAAGTGGTAGATTTCAATTTTGAAACCTCCTTTCCAAGGGAAACAAAATCATGTGAAGAAAAATTTTAAGAAATAGGAGCCAGAAAAATGTGTGATCCTAAAAGCCGAATCAGACGAACCAGGAGTAATAATGCATTTGCGAGCATTGGCAATCTTTGAACTGAAATGATCAAGAAACCTATTACAAAGATGAACTGAGGTAGGTACACTAGAGGAGCTGTTTCCAGACCAGACATAAGAACAGTATTTAACAGTGAGATTTTGTCCTCAAGAGGGTCAGAAGGAGAGAAAACACTTAATGAGGACTCAATACAGGCAGAGAAGTCAGGTGGATCGATGGATTTCCATTTGCGGTAATTTACAGTACGATGATAGATGAATAACACTGATGTAGAAGCACCAATTCATGATTTTAAGCCTAAACTTGACATAATCTGTAAACTTGTCCCTCAAATCTGATTGGTTGATTTGAATGTTGTTCCAGGATCAACAAAAATGTTGACCCAGGAACATGTCGAACTCAGCAATATCAGGTTATGCGTGTCTACTAATGTTTGGCGGACTTGTAAGTGAAAGTTAAAGACTTACTGTCAAAAATTCTGGGTTCAAATATCCTGGGTTTAATTGCAGCTGGAGTGGGAAGAAAACAAATCAGAATGATTTTAATTCAACTTCATTTACTTGGACAGCAAGGGAGACTATCCATAATATAGACATCATTTTAACAGGTTTAATTTTGAACAAATTCAGGTGAATCACACAAGCATACACACATCATTTGGTGTGTTTATTAAGCTGTTTTCCTCATGGGGATCATTGACTGCATCTACATTTGGTTTGAGAAATACAGGCAAAATCTACAAGAGTTCATAAAATAGACTTTTGTTGATTTTACATAAAGTTCATTCTCATGACTACAGACTAATCCAAGCCAAAAGAAAAAATAAAACTTTTTTAGATTTTTAGAGTAAGCATTATACTACATATCTTGTTTAATGTCATTTTCTACTCTTGAAGACATTCCTATAAAGAAATGATTGGGATAATTTTGTTCCCAAGTGTGTTAAAATTAAACACACACACACATTCAGTTCCTCACCGGCCGATAAGAAGAAGTAAGAGAGAACACACAGAAGCATGGCTGGGGTCACCATCTTGACAATCTGACAGTTAAAAACCAGCCCTGAGGAAGAGGAATGGAAAATTAAAATGTGTGTGAGAGTGTGTGTGGATGAAGTGTTGCAGCTGCATTGTCTTTCTCTGATGTGGCAGGCCATAGCAGATTGTGTCCGAAATGGAAATATTTATCAGTGAATCAGCAAGAACATGCATGTTTACGCCGTAAAGTTTAGTCATGACTGCAGATGTAACACATTAAGCACAGTTAAGTCTAAGTATACACACATTTATGCACACATACTCGCACAGTTGCTATATTGTAAATGCAGTTCTAAGTATGAGAATGCAGTTTCCTTGATAACGCATGCAGCATCTCTTTATCTGCTGTTGCTGCACTTTTACACTTTAACCCTTGCAGACGGTTAGCAAGGACATTTTTGTCTGCCTTGCAAGACATGTCCATTCATTATGCATCTCAAGAACCTGGCTAAGACTCTCACACATTTTCATTCTTGAGCATCTTGTCTGTCCCCATGTCTGGCCATCCAGCTCTCAAAAATACTTGTAAAAGACTGTCTTTGTAGCAAGTTATGCACATGTGGTCTACTTCTATCTATGGTATTTTCACCAATCTCTTATAATCTCATTGCATCCTCTGATCTGCTGTCTGCTCTTGTTCTGCACACTGGGATTTAGGTCACTGCCTGTATGCTCATACTAAGGGAGTGGCAGTAAAAATCTAGCTGCTGATTCCAAATGATCTTTAAACACACTGGAATACTTTATAATTGATTTTAGCAGAGCAATAGAAATCATGCCTGATTTCACTGTCCTTTTCCTCACTATTTTTACAAAACTATTATGCAGAGAATTAAAATCGCGTGATCTTAACGACATAAGTGTATATTCAAGCCCTAATAAATGCGTCATTGATGATAACTGCTATTTAGCGCCGCCCTCCGACATAACACTGTCATTACAATCTATCTTTATTGTTACCAGGAAACCGAGGACTAACTTCTGTCCCGTTTAAACTTTAGACAAGTAAATATCATGTAATTTGCTCGCATCACAGCTTGTTTAAGCATAACAATTAGAAAATGTATCAGTATTTTAAAAATACATTGTTTTATAATGTAATTTGTATGAAACCACACTTTTTATTTATTCATTTTATTTGTTTGCATTTGTCATTTAATTTAAATATGTAAGCTATTCTTATTTTATTATGTATTTGTTTATTTATTTTACGTAATTTATTTTTTAAACGGATGACATCAACTCTGACCGGACTCGTCCACCCTGTTCTTCTGCATTGCGGTATTCCCAAACTGCGCTGAACACCTTCATCTAGCATGCAGAATAAACTCCTGAAGGTCATAATAACAGATCATATTTTCACCAGAATGCCCCATACATATCACTATATCAGCAGCAAACTTACCGGAAGAATGTGTTAAATCCTTCGTCAAACCCATAGACCTGGATCAGAACCACCGCATCGTCCCGCAGCCCAGTGAGGAGACAGACACATGGCCCGTGCGGCACCAGCCTGCTATTGGATGAGAGCGGAAACTGCGCATGCCAGGATGCCGTAACACAGACTGATGCTCTCTGAGTGCTGCTGCAGTGGGTCTTAAACTGGTCAAGGTGATTTTACGGCATTTGCGAATGAATAAAAATGTATATGGACTGAGATATTTGGTGGTTTAAGAGAGGCTTATCCACACACATCTGTTCAAATCCACTGGATTAAATTCTTACACTGGCAGGGGGAGGGAGAGAAACAGATTATTTGTTGTTTATATGGAGTAACATCAATGCAGGGAGGAAAGTTATGCCACATATATCTTATATATATGCTTTTTTTTGCAATCTAATCGGGCTGTTTTACCCTCCAGGGCAGGAAAAGTGCATAAAACCTGAATGTGTACTGTAACGTTTAGTGGGGTAAGTTGAGCTACTGTTTGCTTAAGTTGTCCTTTAGGCAAGAATAAATTACAAAGAAGTAAAACTAAGGTACTTAATAATATAGAATCCTGCAATATATAATTAAGTCATAGAAACATGGCATCATCAATCAATCAATCAATCAATCATGGAAGTGAACTTGCCTCATCACCAGAGGTACTGTTTCTATTAGTTTATACAAAAATGCATTACCCACATTTTGATACACATTATTAACAGTAATAATAAATAACACTTTAAAATAAGGTTTCATTGGTTAACTACTTTAGTTAACATGAACTAAGAATGAACAATAATTATACAGCATTTATTAATCTTAATTCATGTTTATTTCAACATTTACTAATACATTATTCAAATCAAAAGTTGTACGTTAACATTAGTTAATGCACTGAACTAACATAAAGGACTGTATTTTTATTAACTAACATTAATAAAGTTTGATAAATACTGTAACAATGGTAGTTCATTGTTAGTTCATGTTAGTTAACACATTAATGTTAACAAATGAGACCTTGTTGAAAAGTGTTCCCAAAATATATACAATTAATAAATCAATAAAACAGCTATGTGAATGTTTAGGGTTTTTTTGTTTTTTACTTTTAGCAAATATATATATATTTTTAAGTCAGCCTCCTCAAGTGGGTCACTGTATAATATTGGACTTTTTAAGAAATAAATGTTATTGTGTATAAGGAATACAATCAAAAACAGACAGATGGTAGTGAAATCCGAAAACCAACATTTATTTTAATTCTTTTATATACAAAATATTTTTTTGCGATTATATTATAGAGTAAACCATTTCACAGCCTTTCATGCTTTATTTTCATGTAGCTTTAACATTAACCAGAATATTATTTCACACACTACGTTTCATTCGTCTTTGCCCCCTCCGACATAAACACATCGAAAGATTCAGCACCCACAGCAGTGCAATCCGGCCTCCTTCTTTGGGGATGCGTCCATTTCTTCTCTTACTTTTCCTACAAAAAAATGTCATAAACTAGCTGGCCAAATAGAAAAGAAAACAACAGTGCCATTAAAAGAATAAGAGCTGATGCATGTGTGTGAATTCAGGTGGAACACTGTGCGGTTTTCTGCAGCGCTACCTTACAGTACGTATACTCGTTCATCGGTTGATCCCTGTTTTTCTGACTCATTGGGTTCAGGAAATGGGGTTGTCGTCACTTTTCAAGTGGGTTTCTTCATCCGAAGTGACTTACAGTACATAAATTGCTGGGACAGTCCCCCTAGAGCATCCTGGGATTTAACGTCATGCTCAAGGGCATGGTAGGATATCTGATAGGATATCTCAGCAGCTTTTCCCTGCATCCTTTCATGTGTCTAAAATCATTTTGGCTCGATATTTACAAAGCAAATGTCATATCTATACATTAAAAAGCAGACAATTCCAAACTAAAAAACTTGATGCAAGTTATGACAAGCTAAATCATGAAAATCTAGGGCCTTGCCAAAAAAAAAGAGGCTCGCCCCATATATACAGTGGACAGACATATACTCAAACACACATTCACATCCATCTCACACACACATCCAAACGCACACATGTATATGCATGCCTGCATAAACCGCACATACTCCAGCCATATTTGACGACAGCACCACTGCTGACCGTGTTTAGTGAAGCCCTGATTTCACTACACTCGACAGCTTGTAATACTTCATAACATGCAATAACATGATTTAAAAAACAGTTACATGTGAGAATGTGTATATTTCTGCCTACTGGTGTTGCGTATGTTGTGATTTTTCCAAGGACAGGCTACTGCAAATACCACAGTCAGATGTTTCCATTGCCTTTATGAGTTGCCATCAATGTGTCAGATCTGACCAATCAACAGCAGTTCACTCATTACAATAAAGTGGCAGTATTTTTAGCTGTCAACAAGGGGAATGAGATGCCCCTCACCCCAATTTGAGGTGATTTCTGTGGTGGCTGAGTAGGTGACATCATTTCCTTGCAAGTCTTGCGGTCTTCAGTCAGCCCTGGACTTCAGTATCACTTGAAGTGCTGATATAAAAGGACTCTGAGAGGGATGAGAGGGAATCTTTTATGATTATAGAATAATGTTTTCTACCAAGGCACTAAGGAACCGTGCTGAGGGGCCTTCGTTGCATCCCATACTGTAAAACCACACCAAGGGTGGCGTGAATTTTGGCGCCCAACGCGGGGCTAAGGGTGGCTACATGGCTGACTGGGGGGCTTTCCTTCACAAAAACAGTCGTGGATGAAGTGAACCTTAAGCTGGTCACTGACTTTTCTGCAGGGATAAAACATTGAAAGATGTTCGTCGTAAATAAATAAAACAAATATAGGGTGCAAAAAGAACCACAAAAGAACTGAAAAAGGACAAAACCACATCTGCGTGTCTGAAAAGAGTGCTTGTGTGTCGAAAACATGCTACCTCATCCCTGATAACCAGTTTTTAAATTCTGTGATTTTTTGTATATTCAAAACTGTCTGCCAAAAAGACACCTAAGAACAGCTTTTACACGTATTACATACTTCACCACAATGCCCACAAAGACATTGGTGCCTGAAATGTGCATAATACCGATTTTAACACTGACGACAGAACGTAACAGGCATCAGCTGTGAAGCAAAAGTGAGTATCATACAGTTAGACGAGGTTCACTGTCTCCACAAAGCTGGCTAAAGGTGCGGTCACATTAGCGAAATTTCACATGTAAAAAGGTCCATTGAATATTGTCAATATGTGAAATCTGTGTGGGAATATCTTTCACCCTTACGCAAAATTCTCAATCGCATGAATTTCTATTGAAATGACTAGATTTCGCCAGTGAAAATTCGGTGAACAACAGTAAATGTGACCACACCTTAACGCTAATTCGCAGAAGGCATGATGTCAATAACTGATTCCATGCGTGTCCAGGGTACGAGATGGTGTGATATAATGCCATCTGACAGTAAATAGGGCCATGTTAATAAAATATTTTCTTATATATGTCAATTTATATATTCCTATACATATATATTAATATATATGTATGTTTGCCATAAGATAATACACTTATTACGTCTTATAATGTCATGTGATGTTTGCTCTGACCAATAACGGTGAAGCTAGGACTGGCCCTCTGCTCGCATTTTGCATAATTTCTCACTGTCTTACATTAGGGGGCGTTTGTTTTATTTCTTTTGTTGTGTGATGTCGGGGTCACAGTGCAACAGAGAATGTTCTCCGTATGATGGTGTGACAAGGAGGAGGGGCGTTAGATGGGTCAAAGGTCACGAGGCATATCCAGGCAGTTACACAAAGGAGTTCATGGCGTTGACTGGGGAAGGAGCCTCCGAACTTTCATTGCCCTCCGCCGTGTCTTTTTCCTTCTTCCCACTGTACTGGCCAATGAATGAACCATCCTCATTGAACTGGCCATCTCCTCCCTCGCCGTAATCTACCAGGCTGTCGTCACTGTCGTCCTTCTTGACCGTGCCATTGGATGGGGTCCGGCTGCCCTTCAGGGGCTTGTGATCCTCCGTGTCACTGATGTAAAGAGCAGAGACAAGGGGGAGGGGAGGATATTACAACAGCACAATTTAAAACTGGATATTGGAGTTTGTCCATTTCCAACATGCTGTTTAGTGCAGGTATTTTCACGACAGTCCTTAAATGCGTCTCTCCTATATCCGGGAGGTAGTAGATGGTAATAACTGGACATAACGTGCATTTCGAAGGGTAAGTTAGGGCACATTCATCATAATGCATAAACCACTTCTATCAAAATGAAAAAAAAAAAACATAAAAATGACCATTGAGGATTTCTAAACAAATGCAGTAAAAAAATAATTTAAATGAAGTAAAATCACAATAAGCAATTTAAAAAAAAGTTTTTTTTTTTTTTTTTCAGATTTAACAAAAGTAAAGGTTAGATTTGTCTTGTCCATGAGATTTACAGCTATTTGTTTAATGATCTACTATAACTAGGATATGAATAATGGGGGAATATATGCATGCAAGATTTACAAAGCCCCTCTTACCTTTCTAAAGACCTGAACTCCCCCCAAAATCAAAACACATAGGAGGAACAAATGAGACAGACTGACAAGTTTGCCAATGAGGTTATCACTTTACAATAAAGACAAACGTATGCAGTGACATTATACACAACAAGTGATGGACTTTATGAACAGGACATGGAATGTTAATACATGACAAAACAAACATCAGCCATGGCTTCAATTGCAATTCTGATTTGGCACATTCAGAAGATGAAATTTAATTTTAATGATTTCAAATATTTAAGGGTCCATTANTCCATTATATGTTTTATTATGTAATATAATTATTTAATTCATATGAATTAATTAACATTTAATAAATAATATTTATAATAATTATAATAAATATTTTCTCAAATAATTTGTCCTGAATTAACTACTATACCAATTCATCAGTCAGTTTCAATCATATCTACTGCATTGCAGCAGCAATAATAATGACAACATGACCAGACATATTACTAGAAATTCACACAAATACAAAAGAATAAATTAAAGATAATAATAAATATCATCCATGACAATAAATATTAATGATGACACAAAACAAAATCACAGCAATAAATTCAGCATTAACGCAAATCAGGAAGGCAATTGATTTGACACATTTAAAATGTGTTAAATGAATCAAAAAGAAAAAATGAAGAATTTTAATTTTAAAAAAATTAGTTTTTAATAATTGTATACAGTCACTTGGTTAATGGTTATAATAATGTATAAAAAGGTTTGCTCCTGCTTTCCTCAAGCTGTTTGTGGAGGGGCCACAGATGTTTACATTCATCTCAGAGGAATGAAAAAATTACGGTCTGAATCCCTGAGCAAGAGAAGTAAGTTTGCTTTCAATGAGTCGTGAAACCACAACAAAATCACAATTGATTTTGTCTGTAGTGGTATAAATAATTGTAGATTAAGTCCTTCATGTAGTTCTCCTCACCTGTACTCCCCAAATGTCCCATCATCCTCTTTCATGGGCTGGATCTCTGGGTCTTGATGAGCATCTTCTTTTTCTTTTACTATGTGATTGGAAAATCAACAAGTTGCATGGCATTAAAGTTCGGATTTTCGTAGTTCACATGGTCAAAGCCACAGAATCTTAAATATTTTTTATTTTATGTCGCATATTTTTGAAAGTGGTCTCAGAAAATCTGTTGCACTGTTTTAGAGGTTTTAGATTCAGCATTTGTACCACATTGATGTGCTTAAATACCTGTTTCTAACATCTCAGATCAATTTTGTAAATTCACTTACCTGGATATTTGCCTCCTTTGTTCCTCTTTATGAAGCAAACGATGAGGAGCACCAGGATCAGTAAAGCAATGGCACACATCAGCCCGATAAACCAGCCCTGCGTGGCAATGTCAACCTGCTTGTTGGTCATGGCTGCACATGCACAAACAAAAGAGACAGGTAGCAGATACAAAATGAACAAATTCTCACTTTTCTTTTATTTGAAAGGTTAATTTATCATGCAAATGTCACCAGAAAAACAAAACAACACAACACAAAATAGTGGCATCAACAATAAAACAAATGAACATGAGTTGAACATCTAAATCACGGCAACAAAATCAGAAGTCTTATTTGTATGACGCTAACAAGAAATGACCACCATGGATTTGAGGAAGTGTGTTTAAAATCCTCTGAAGACCTATGTAGGTATCAAAAAAAAAAAAGGAAAGAAAGAAAGAAGGAAGGAAGAAAAGATGGACAATTCTGGCATGCATTTACATTTCCATAAACCTGTCTGGACTCGAAACATGCGTAATTTCTTAATATTCCAAAACAACAGTTGATGTCTGGAACTGAGACTGGGCGGGGCTTCACGGATGAGTGACAGGTGGATTCTGCCAGTCTACAGACATGCTCTCCTCACCTGGAACTGTAATCAACAGCTCCTCTGTACTGTGGACCGTTGCGTCTGAGTGGTCTTTGGCTACCACCCGAACCCTATAAGACATCCCAGGCTTTAGTCCTCTAAGCTGATATGTCCGAGTGCCATTTACAAACTCTGTTTTCCAGGGTTCTTTACCTGGAGAGAAGGACCGACGGCAGGGAAGAGATTATGGCAATTACCCAGCAAAAATGTAAAAAAAAAAAAAAAAAAAGTTTAAAATTTAATTAATTGAATGTTACAATATAATTTGCTCTTTAAAAATGAAAAATCTGTCATCATTTACTCACCCTCAAGTTGTTCCAAACCTGTATAAATGTATTTCTTCTGCTGAAGATATTTTGAATAAAGAAGATATTTTGAAGAATGTCTGAAACCAAACAGTTGATGGACCATAGTAAAGATAGAATACATAGTATGGAAAAAAAAATACTATGGAAGTCAATGGGGTCCATCAACTGTCTGGTTTCTGACATTCTTTTAAATATCTTCTTTTGTGTTCAGCAGAAGAAAGAAATTCATATAGGTTTGGAACAACTTTTTGGGTGAACTATACCCTAAGTCACTTATAATTATTAACAAGAACAAAAATGTTTTTAATTTATTTAGTTATATGTATTTATGCTGTTTTAAAGCATAATACAATTTTGAGTAATTAAAAGTCTATCAAAACAATATTTCTATACTGATATTAGACAATAAATTCCAGAAAATAACGGTCTATGAACTTTGAACCATGATTTATTTCATTTTACTAAGGCTATTTCATATAGAAGCGCACTGCAGTGGTGAATTTTAAGGAGGAAAGTCTTACTGTTATCAACAACATATTCCACATAAACATTCCTATCCGGCCAAGAGTATTCCCAGCTTATCACAGCATGGTCCTCCTCCACCGAGGAGTTCACACTCCCAAACATCCGACCAGCAGGTGGTGCTGATCAAACAAGGAAAAGTAGAAACGATGTAAGAATTTAGAGATTATGAAGAAGTTGCCACAAAAATCCTGTATATTTGAATGTCTTGTGGCCCCAAAAAATGTATTTGGACTTAATACAGAAGGTAGTTCTGATAAAATCTCTAGCATAATTTACTTATCGCCACTAGTTTTGATATTTGATATCTAATACAATGAAATTCACATTATAAGTGTCTTTTTGGGGCCACTAGAGATATATATGTTTTTAATTACTCGCACTACCATTCAAAAGTTTGGGTTTGGTGAGATTGTTTATTTTATTTTTGGAAAATGTCACCAATAAGTTATGCTCACCAAGCATGCATTTATTTGATCAAAAATACAGTAAAACAGTAATGTTGTGAAATATTATTACAATTTAAAATACATTTTCTATTTTAATGTTTTAAAACATGTCACTTTTGATTGAAATAATATGTCCTTACTAGAAAAAGGTACAGACCCCAAACTTTTGAATCAACACTAGTTAAAGGGATAATTGTCATCACTCACTTTTTTTTTTATTATAGATCATGAGTAAAACTGAAATGCGACACCTTGTGAGGTATTAAACAATTTACAGTTTCCTGTTCAACACAGTATCACACAAGCATAACAATCAAGGATCAAGAGAAAGGGTGACGGGACAGGAGTGTTTGTACCCTTGTGAAACGGGGGCTGCAAAGATTGAGTGACAGGGGGGGTTGGTGGTGGTGAAGGGGGGGCTGAGCCTGGAAGAATACAGAGAATAGTGAAATACACAACATGAAACACAAAACATTAGAGAGAGAGAGAGAAAACAAGGCACCGAAAGAGAGAAATGCAGGTCAGAGTTAACAGCATGCAGGAACGTGCAGTTTACTGGTGCAATGAAAGCTAGTTACTGTGTGCTTCAAAGAGGACCCTGGGATCAAGGCAGTGAGATTTGGGTTTGTCTCAATATACGTTCGAACGTCACTTTATACAGAAAAAACATCTAAAGTCCTTGTCTACACTAGTTAAAGGGACAGTTCACCCCAAAATGAAACTTCTGGCAGGTCTTTTCTCACAATAACCACAGTTGTTAACCTCCAAAAATGACCAAAAAAGAACAATAAATGTAAACCATATGACTTGTGTACAAAAGCCTTCTGAAGTGACACAATACTGTAGCTTTGCTGTGACGAATGGACCAAAATTTAAGTCAGTACTCACTGATAATCCTTCCTTACAATGAGTTGTTAACTCTGCGATTGAGTCGATGAGATGATTCAGTTCAATTTATGAATCATTTCAATTCACAAACGAATCATTTAATCCAATTTGTGAACATCACCATTGAAAGGAACTGACTTAGAAGAATGATTCATTCACTGATCCGGTTCTTGATTTGAATTCAGTGACTGATTAAGTCACAACAGTTAACTGGAGTGAATAATATCAATTTGGTCCGATCTATACACAAATGTATCATATGGCTTTGAAAGTCTTGAAATATAGTGACCATACTGGCGTATAATACAGGCATCCAGGTATTAAAGCTACAGCATTTATAATTAAGGTGAACTATTCCTTTAAACAACAGATGTTCTAGCTAAACCCTAATGAAAGCAGTGGGATGGAATTTGCATTTCTTGGTAACATGATTCTCCATGACATATGGAGCAGGCCGGGTCAGGTGTAAAGCTTTTTGGCCTGAGAAAGTTCATGCATATGTATCTATCTTCGTTCAGTGCTACAGTGGCTTTCTAGTCTCATAGCTGATGCTCGACCAGCATGCATTCTCATCAGCCTGACACTGGTGTTACCTTTACCCGCCTCTACTGCGGGATGCCGAATTAACGCTTCAGAGAAAAGAGAGAGACAGAGACAAAAGAAGACAAAGGTAGAGTGGATGTAAGTAGTGGCCACCTGATGACCAATCATTTAAAAACAGAATGTTTCCAAAAGTGTAAATCACGAAATATGATGTTGTTGGAAGGTACAATTCAATTCAATTAAAACAAACACAAAAACAAAGGAGTTTTAATCATGGAACTCAACAGGCCAGAGCACCATAACACATAGTGTCCATTAAGAAGATCTAAAGTGTCTTTTAGTTTCACAGAGAGAATAAACANAAAAAAAAAAAAAAAAAAAAAAAAAAAAAAAAAAAAAGAAGAAAAGAATAAATATATGTATGTATTTATGTATTTAATTTATTCATATGCAACCCTAAAAGCACTGAATGTATAACAGTATAGTCATGGAACATGGAATGGCAACAAGATCAATCATATTCAGGAAACTGAGAATAGGATTCCTCAGTTGAAACACAAACCTTTGCTTGCAATTTATGCAAAGCCACCAATGAGATCTGGACCCTTGCATCAAATCCTGAAAATATTATAATGTAAAAACAGTCACAAAGCTAGTCCTCACCTTCATCCATGATTGTGACGGCCTCTTCTGTGACGGCGGGGCCAGAGCCCTTGATAGTCATGGCATTCAGATAGAATTTGTAGCGCGTGCTGTACTTGAGGTTATCCAGAGTGATGCTGGTCTCATTTGCTGGTAGAATCACCTCTTTGAGTGGCCCAAGTTCATCGGTTGTATTGACTACAAGGAAAGAGTTAAAACAGAAAGGGTGAATATAAGGAATCTGTATCTTTTCCTAAATCAGCAACAGATTCCCATTCAACATGCTGTAATTTAGACCTACAAGACTGGTATTTGAGCAAGTATCCTGTCAAGTGGCCATTATCTTCCAGAGGTGGTGCCCACTCCAAAATCAGTGAGTCCAGGTTCAGATTTTGGACTTTTAAATGTGTAGGAGGCCCGGGAACTAAGAAAAAAAAAAAACATTTATATAATTTAAACTAATACAATAATATTCCACACTTTGACAAATGAGTACATACAGTAAATGAGTACATAAAGTGCACACTACTGTACCTCCTTCTGGTGTTTCAAATTGCTGATCTGAGCTGGTGGGTCCGTCTCCTTTCCCATTGAACGCTCTAATGTTGAGGGTGTACTGGCTGTAGGGATGAAGGCCGGGCAGACGAACCTCTGTCTCGTTCCCACTGAAGATGAGCACCTGTGGCTTCTCGGGCTCAGAGTCTTGCTTATGTAGGCTTCTCATCTTCCAGTAACTCACCTACAATATGTAAGACACCTTAGAGACTGTTTGCAACATATTTAGGTTGATGTCCGTAATGGGTATTGAATATTTGATGTAAATGTATTTTCAGTGTTCAGCAAGTACCTTATATCCCTTCATTCGACCCTGGACTGTTGAAAGAGGAACAGCATCCCAGCGAACTTCAGCAACTGTCCCATTCTGAACTGAAACTTGTATGTTCTCTGGGGCCACAGTTGGTGCTGAGATGACAAAGACATACATAAAAATATTGAGTGATTTTTGAAAATTATTATTAACATTTGGAATGGATTTTTTTCTTCTCAGTTTCTTCACATTTTCCAGACTCTGTCCACTATCTTGGAAGTAAACTCTTAGTGATTTTGTCACAGTGCATGGGACTGTATAAATGTCAATATAATATAATATAATATAATAATTAAACAATAATATAACATAATTAAACAATAATATAATATTTATATAACACAATATATTATATAAAATAACATGTATTTTATTATAAATATAATAAGTTATATAAACTAAC
>RJVU01079805.1:6676177-6703701 GCA_003731715.1 Anabarilius grahami | reverse complement strand
GAATATAAGACACAATATAATAAAAAATATAAATTATTTTTTTTAATTTAAAAAATAAATTAAAAATAACGACTAAAGCTTACTAATACTGTCCCTTTCAAAATAGACAATAATCAAATAATACAATAACACACAAAAATAACTTTATGTTATTAATAAAATTAAAATAACCACTAAAGTTTATATTTTACCACTGTCTCTTTCAGAATACATAATAACATAATACAATAAAATAATATAAATAAATTATTTTATACTACTGTGGATTTACATACATTCAAACAGTGAGATGTATTTCAGAAAAGCAAAACACTCAAAATTTGCCAACATTTTCCAGATGAAAACACACATACATTACAGTTGTGCTTTTGGAAACAAAATTCACCATATTCCCACCTGATTTCAAATGGACCTATACATTCCTATCCTTCATGAAATAACTCTAGCATGTAAGTTACCCTAATTCTGAAAATGTTACAATGTTAAATGTGAAAAAGTACCTAATTCAGCTCAGAGTCCTGCAGTGACATTTCGGCAGAGATTTTTCAAGGTTGACAACTGACAATAAATTAAGGAAATACCTTGACTCCATACTGTGACTGTGAGAGTGTGGAGGTCCAGAATAATATTATTCACACAGCAGAACCCCATTAATGCAGGATCACACTGCTACCTTCCAGATAATTGAATAAAATGACAATATGTCCAAGAAAAATGTGTTAAAACTGTGTGTGCTGAGCAGACAAACACATTTTATAATCTTAGAAGGTCACAGCATTTGCGCTATCAAAATAAACACCTCCATATCCAGCTTTGCACATAAAAAAAATATATAAAAAAAACATTTTGAAACAGTCAGCTATATCTGGCCTCTACCTGACAAAATGACAAAAGCGATTGTCCACAACAGAGCAGCATATTAGAGCCCCATTTGGCCTTATTTGTATCCAGTCAGGCTTGAGTAGGCAGCAATGTAATTTCCCTGTGCACGTCTGTGAATCTGACGCCTCTGGCAGCAAATGACACTCAGAACGCACATGCAAAATGAATCGGAGTCTTGATTTCCATTATACAAAGTGGTTTTATTAAACCATGAGTGACCTGCATTCAAATTCACGTTTGTCATGTGGACAGTGTTATAAATCAAGAGCAGTGCAGTGCATTGTGGAGCAGCCCTGACACTGATTTCATGGACACAGATGCATGAGTCAGATAAATATGCAACTTTTCCTTGTAACTATGAATACTGAATTACCTTTATCTTTTTAAATGGTTAACATGCATTCTGAAAACAGCAAGTTTGTGTAAAAAAAACCTTTATGATAAGGGGGGGGGACATAAAGAAAATTAACTTAAAATAAACCCTTTTCATGTTTCCATACTCAGGGAAACTAGAAAAGCCTGTTTTTGCAAATGAAAAAAGTAATTGTGATTTTATTTACAGCAGCTGCAACATTATGTCTTAACATTGTGAATTTATTTATGTATACTATATACATATCTCACAATTTCTACTTAATTTCTCATAATAGTCAGCAATTGTGACTAAAAAGTATTTCTTACATTCTCAAAATTACAAAAAAAATTATTTTATTTTTTTAACTAAGACTGAAACAGACTTCCATGGAAATAAATTAAGAATGTTACAAATATCTATAAGTGAATGAAAATGGTAACAAAAGTAATACTTTAGCAGACTTACCCTCTCTAGGGACAGAAATTACATCAAACTACTGCTTTACCGTATTCCAACAAAAGACAGAAACTAGTCTTTCTTTGTAAAAACAAAAACCCCCCCAAAAAAAAGAAAGAAAGAAAAAACCAGAATAAACAAACAGTCAACTGTTGACTTCTGCTCTGATGGTTTAGAGCCCTTGAAGGTCGTATGCATAACAGATTACAAGCTTGGCATGTGAAGTAGGAAGTGAAGTGCTATTCAAACTGAGCAAGACCAAGCCAAAGACTTAATTCAGGAACTTCAGAGCTTCAGGATGCAAATTACAAACTAGTTGCCTGTTCTAGCACATACTGTACCTGACTAATGAATTTAAAAGAATATGTAGCTGCTAGACAAAATTAGTAGACTAAACTGTGATAAATTATTCAGTGTTTATGCCACTGGCGTTAAACGGCCCTATATTATCCAGAGTCACCTACATGGCCAGAGGTCTCATTCTGCCTTTTTATATCACTCTCTGTCCCTTTACCTTAATAGCATCAATTTAAAAAAAATCATAATCTGAGCTCTGTGGAAAATATACCCCAGTGATGCATCAGCTTGACAAAACTTCTTTAAACTTCCCTTCAAGCCATGAAACTGGCTCTATACGAACAGATAACAGCAACAGAAAAAAAATGTTTAATGTTAATGTTTAATGTTATAAAATAGCATTCACAATATAAGTGAATCCAAGTGAAACAGAATTTTGAATGAGTAAAAAAAATAGGGCAGGCTTGATTTGATCTGTTGGGAATGTAATGGTTCATGAAAAGTGTAAATTTATACAAAAGTGGAGCCAAACCTGAATGCAACTTTTTAATATCTATTAAGAATTGCTGTTATAGCTGTTAACTGAAATGATAACCAATATTATATTACTGTATTAAATACTGGGAAGATTTTAAAAAGACTGCAATAACAGTAGCCTAAAAAACAATGACTAAATAGGTATTGTCTGCTGGTTAACATTAACATTTTTTTAAAACCAAGCAGCAAGGTAAAAAACAGAATCCTTTGTTGTGGTGTTATAATGTCTTGCACTTTGCTATATTGATTTGTGATGCTCAAATCTGAGCACTGAGGTCTATTTTAATCCTGGGCTCAATTTGTCTATTTTGCCGATGCACTGTCTATAACACAACCACGGGCTGTTATACTGTATGCACTAAATCAATCCCTAAGTCCCAACCGCACCATATAACACAATGCATCAAGTTACTACGGAGCCCCTAAAGGGACATGACGATGGAAAAAATATGAGATGGGAAGGAAAAAAAAAAAATGTCAATGCTTTTGCGTTCTCCCGCAAAAACTGTTACATTCCCCCAAGAAACTTTGTGTTCGCTCACAAAGAACTCAAAAGATTTGCAAGTGGTTTGCAATTTTTCTTCTTTTTTTTTTTTTTGCACAAAGTTTCTCGGGGGAACGCAAAACATTTTGCGAGAGAACGCAAAGTTTCTCAGGGGAAAGCAAAACATTTACCAAGAAAACGCAAAACATTTAATAAGAGAACGCAAAGTTTCTTGGGGGAACGCAAAAGATTTAGCAAGAGAACACAACATTTCTCAGGGGAACGCAAAACATTTAGCGAGAGAACATTTCTCGGGGAAACGCAAAATATTTAGAGTGAGAATGCATAATTTCACAAGGGAACGCAAAACATTTGCGAGAAAAATCTAAATCGACTTATACCTCCCATTAGTGTTGTCAAAAGTACCGGTACTTCGGTACCAAGTAGGTACTGAAATTTTGAAAATGTGACGATACCAGCATTTCTGTAGTACCGGGAGTACCGAGAATCCGGGTATATTCGGTACCCACTGATAGGGCTGTGCCAGTATTTAGGTGAATATGACACGAGTGAAGCACAAAGCTTTGTTTACAAAATAAATAATAGGCTAACAATTAAATGTGACATCGCAGCCATGGAAACATTTTGGTTCATGCCGAATGAGAGGTACGAGAGTCCATAAATTTAAGCTTTGTATTCTGTTTTGAGAATCGCGATCTGGTCACCAGAGAATTTAACAATATTCCATTAGTTATTCCACTGAACATTGAATCTCTGTTTCTTTTCCCAAATCTTCACTCACGCAGGGGATTATAAACGTTTCTTTCTTTCGTTCGCTTTTAGGCCTGTTATATTCGCATTCCTTACTGTGGTAAAGTAGAAAAAACACCGTAGGACAGAAACCTTTTTGCTTGCACGTCAATTTCTATTTAACACAGTTTGTGCTTGTTATGACTTTATAAGGCACGTCAAGTTTATTTGTATAGCGCGTTTCACACACGCCGGTGATTTAGTTTCGGGCTGTAGTGTGTTGTTTCACTGACGGAATAGCTAAAATAAACACGTACATCTGTTACCTCTGTTGAAGAAACAGCATATGCTGGTAAGGTAGGTTTTGAAGCTGGTATGCTGGTTTATGTTGGTCCAGGACCAGTTTAGGACCAGCATAGGACCAGCATAAACCAGCTCAAACCAGCATACCAGCTTCAAAACCTACCTTACCAGCATATGCTGTTTTTTCAACAGTACAAAATGGATTTTTTTTATATTTCAAATTTATTTCATTGAGGTAGCCTATATATATATACACATACAAACATACACACACATGCTTCAAATCATATTTAATGTTTTTAAAATAGGCTACATAAAATAATAAAATGGTTCAAAAAAATTTAGCTGTGGTACCGAAATTGGTACCGAGAACCGTAACATTTTCATGGTATCGGTACCGACTACTGGAATTTTGGTACCGTGACAACACTACCTCCCATCTCATATTTTTTTTCCACCACCATGTGATGGTAATGTAAGTTACCAAATAACCACATACATTTTTTTTTTTTGAAGAATTCATAAAGATTTGTTTGCTTCAAAAGTTGCTCACAAACATATTTGAGTCCTATTAACCATACTGTCTGAACAAAAACATAAAAGCCAAATAGTTGTTACAGTCTGGAGTCAAGTGAAAAAGTTAGTCATACTGTACGTAGGAGGGCCCACATGCCTGAGTGTTTTCGATATTTATACCTCATAAATCATATGTCAGGAGTGACACTGTTATTCAATATAACTGTACTGCATTGATCGCCCGCACAGTGGTGTTCAGTCAATTCAAGCCTCTCTTTCTCCCAGCAAGCCCCCAGTCTTTCACCGCTCTATTCAAACGTTCATTCTGTTCTTCAGTCAGACTGAACACCCGCCAGACCCTGTCAATCTGGATTCAGTGGAACTTACAAGGAGCTCATAAAACACAATTTACACAAAAACTGCCATTATTTATAGACTATAAACCGCAATTAATTTGGGGACATAAAAAGCAGTTCAGTATAGATTACAGAAACTTCATTTTTAAAAGCAGCGTGTTTAACAACGTACACTCACAGTCCCAACAGCTAGGATCAATTAACCCGTTATTAATTAAAAAATATATATTGAAGTCAGCTTTAAAAATTCTATTTTTATAGGTTTAACAAAGCAAAGTGACAAATAATGTAATTGTCACACATTTGTTTCATCTTTAAAAGAAAAGATAAAGAGAGGCACATGACTCCAGTAGCATATTTTTAGAAATGAATGCAAAAAAAATGTCAGGCTTTCCCTAAACTGATATTATTTTAAGAGTTAAAGAGGAAACGAGAAACAGAGAGAGGGAAAAAAAGCTCTGTTTAAGGTGTCTGTATCATTTTCAGAGGGTGTGAATGCGAATGGGGACAGACATGATAATGAAGTCTGCTAAGAGTGATTTAAGTAAGTAAAGTTGTACAAGTTATGAACATAAAGATCTTCATTTTTACAGACAAATCTGCATAATGGTAGACATCATCAGAAATAATTAAAAATCTATTCATCTCGGATTCTGAATCCTCAAAAACCAAGGCAGTATCTGATAATATCAGACACATGATGCCAGTAAGTTAAACTACTTGAATGTTCTTAGTTATTGTTGGTGGTTTGTTTTCCTGCAATAAAAGTGGGGCAAAACCAGAAGATACAAAAGAATACATTTTAGCATAGCACCACTGAAGAAGCCAAAGACGGCTTATTATGTTAAATTTAATCTAACCATATTTCCAGAACTCCTAATATCAGTGTGCTTACATAACTGGCAGAAAATAATCTACTCCTTCATTTGATATATCTCATGTCAATGACTTTTCACAGTTGACAAGGGACTCAGATATGAAGCTCAAAACATCATTAAAGTCTACAGAAGTCTGTCTGCAGTGAGTCTCGGGTGCACAGGGGAGTTTGAGGTCTTAAAAGCAGGAAGTTGGATTATTTTAGGCCTCCATTGTGATTCACAGACAGAAGCCAGTTGCCAAAGCTTTTTGGAAAACTTTTAAAAAGGCAAAAACATGCTTGTGACTCACATTAGATAAACATTAAACCCCCATCAAAGCATACAGGAGTGTTTGGAGTGTGTTTTGAAACAAGGGAGGATAGGGTTCAAGAAGGAGGCCAGGAGGACAAGAACAGAAACCTGTCCCGCAGGAGCGAAATTTCACAGGGCTTGTGGGCGCCATGACCTCCGAGTTATTTACACCAAGTCATAAAGTCAACACACATCTCTCCAAAGCAGCAAGCAGGCCACAGACCACAACTCTCAAATACCCATAAATCAGCAGGGTTAAAACACAATGATTCCACGCCAGTTTAAATATTTCACATTTCTCCGTGGTTAGGTTGGTCGGACGTTAGACGTTTTGCAACTAAACACATGTTCTTGAGATGACACTGATATGTTGATGCTAAAACACAAAGAACCAGTGTCTGAAAAGGTTTGTTTATTCTTACTGACGTTGATATGACAACTATAACTTTGAAATATTCACATTATATAGTTACATTTATAGTTACATTAGTCAGAATTTTGGAATAATTACGATTTTTAAATGTTTTTGAACAAAGTCGCTGATGCTCACCAAGACTGCAATATACCTATATATTGCAGCCTTGGTGATATACACACACAAAAATAAAAACTTAAATTATTATCAGGTGGCGACACAATATTCAGATTTCCACTCCTAATGATTACTATGAAACCAAAGAAGTACATCTTGAACTGTTATGAAGAATTATGTTACTGAGGCATAATTTAATTGCAAACACAGACACTGAGACCCATGGGAAAATAAGAGGAGGTGATCATAAATGATAATTTTCTTCTTTAGCAAGGGTGAGAGCATGTGCCCAGTGACTGAAACAAGACTATATAAAATACACTTCATCATAAATGGACCTGAAACCCATCACAGGATAAAATGACCCACAATTCAATAGTTTTTTCCAATAACTATGTTATGTAAAGAGACACTCACTTGGTGCAGGAGAGGACATGGCACTAACCAACCTCATCCTGAAAAATGACCAGCTTCTGCTTTCAGTCACTGAATTAGCAGATGACATTATCAGGGCTTCAGTACATAGACAGGCACAGAGAAAAGTGCCTCATCCAATCACTGGACTGAGAAAGCACTGCATTGTGGGGCAGAGAGGATATCAGTCCTCATGATATAAGTGGGAAAATTGTTATTTAACATGCTAGGGACAGTCTTGTCCAATTCATCTGGTCGCGGTTTTCTAGCAATTCATAAATTCATACAAGCAGATATGCCGTTTTACCCCATAATGCACTTAGGCTGAACTCACTGTGTCCTCGATATCAGCTTCCATAATGGTTAAACATAAAAGATAACATTCCTTTACTATAAACAGTCCTAGATTTGAACTCTGTAGCAAACCTCAATCAAAGAGCATTTCCTCCTCTGCAAGAGATTGTACAGTATTTGTGGTTAGTGTTGAAGTCAGTGGACAAATGAACTAAAATGAAGTTCATGAGATGAGATGACAGTTATGAAAAGATGTAAAAATGTATCATCTTATTTAGAAAAATAAAAATAACTATAGCCTACATAAACATAAATAAAGGCCAAATGTAAACATGTATTCAAAGCATTTTTTGCAGTCCTACATTTTTCTCAGCTTATACGATCAAGCCAGACAAATGGAGCTCAAAGAGCACAGCCTACGTTTTAATCAGCACAACATATAAGTACTCCATATAGGAGGCAAACGCATGGCGCATATTACTTGTAGTTTTCACCACTCAAATTACAGTGCTTTATTATGTCATTCAATTAGAAGCATGCAGCTTCTGCATCGACTAAAATGGCACACATTTATTATACAGCACATGGAATAAATTACTTCTACTAAGAGAAACGAGTCACTATATGAGCAGTCTGTAATGTAATATTGCTGATCATAGCTTTTTTTAGTTAGACCAACAATTCTAAAAAGAGCAAAATCAGTCACAACCCGTCAGAATCCAATAATTATTCCTTGTATTTACCCATTTTCTGTGAATTTCACAACCAAACCCCATCATTTCAATACAATTCAATGTTTAATTCAATGCTTTACTTGTCATTTCTTGATAATTATTTGTAAAATTTCTGATTGAAAATTTTTCAAAGTAAATCCGACATCTTTTTTTTTTTAGTGTAGGAAATTGGTATCCGCAAAATCTGCATAATCAGGAATTGCATGTGAAGGCAAAAGATTTCCCAACACAGATTTCGCAAGTTGTTCTCACAAATTTGACACTTGGACAACCGGGAGTTTTAAACCCCTGTGTGAGCTGTGCTATATTCATTGCTACACTATTTAACCGCCAAATTTCACTTATGTAACCGCATCTTAAAAACAAAATCACCAGTTGATTGGTTGAAAGAGAGAAGCATAATCACATAATGCCATGAACATGTTGTCCATCTTTGGGCATGTTTGACCTTAATCTCTACTAATCGTTTATCAACCACGAGGAAGCAAAAATAGTTCAAAAAGTCATCTTATGTTTTTTTAAAGATAACACATAAAGACAGGCTTGTGAACAGAGATATTACATGTGGCCATACTGAATAAATCTGTAATCCCAATGATATGCTATATTATGCAAGACTGATCTGAAAGGAAACAGAGTCAAAAGTATGATACTACACCAAAACACCTGTTACATTTCTCCTGGCAATCCCTGTCACAAAGACTATTGTTTACCAATCTACCACACCTACAATCTAAGATAGAATTACACTAAGTTAATAGCGCTTAAATCCGGCTCAGAATCTACGATGCATTAAAATCAGGACACAAGGTACATGTGGCATATTTGCAGAGCAATTACGAGCATGCAAATGACTAGCCTGCCAATGGCAGCTGGTGCAATGTGTCTATGTAAATATCCAGCATCTGAACTTACTGAGTCACAAACAAACACTCCAAAACCACAGCAAAAGCTATTCATTTCCTTCCCTGTGATCCTCTCTTTGAATTATTGTCCAGTCATTCCATTCCAGGTGGTAAAAAAGTGCATGGCTAGAAGGCAAAGGTCCATGATGAAGCACAGCTGGCTTGGTGGCACGTACCTGGTGCCTGTTGTGCTTCATCAGCACTGATATTCATTCCCATCCAAGAAACCTAAAAAAAGCATTTGATGTGGTTCCACCTGGACTGAATGTGCAGAATACAATTTCATGGACTTAATTTTGAGCATAATGCACCGAACGGACAAAGACAAAGGCATTAGAACATTAGAATATAAAATACAATTCTTGACCTATCTGTAAAAATCCATCAAATTCGGATTTCCTGTCTTCTTCCAGAGCAGATGGATTTGATGGAGCAACAACAAAACAAAAGGCACCAAAACAATCAAATCACACCAAATTGAGAATTTCAGAGCTAGTAAAGAATTATAAATCAAATTCAATTTAAAAACAATAAAATTTACACCCCTAAACATAACCTGTTCATTGCTCCATAAATGGCTTTCTGTGCCTGTCTTCAGCTCTGATCTCTCTCTTTTAACTGTATTACCCCGGCATACGCTCTCACACAGACTAATTTCTGTCGTTACAGCCCTATACAAATGCTAATTAAAAATTGCTAAGAAATACTAAATGGGAAACTATTCTCATCTCACTAAGGGACTTGTGGCTCTGCAGCACACAAACTAACAGCTGTTATGCACACGTGCATACTAATATCCCATTGCCAGGGACATGAAAGCAAATGTCCCATATTTTTTCATTCATTAATCATCATTCAGTTGTGTCGATGTTAGACCGCCTGCAGGTCAACTACGAAGTCATCGGAGTATTTAAAATCCATGAAAAATGACAATGAATTAGTGCAAAGCAATAACCATTCGTACAATAAATTCTCCTACTAAACTGCAGAGTGAACGTCAAAATGAAATAGCACTACAGTGACCTGAAGTGTGACTGTCAAAAGCAATGAGTGAATAAACAAATATAGACAATGTCCTGAAGATTTATATAAAAATAACTCTAAATCTTATCACCAGTCCTAATTAAATCACATATGACATACAACAGCCTGTAACCTCATAAACAGACTACATTCTGGCACATTTAGCATAATGATGCATTCAGTATTAATTTACACCTGAGGCCCATTAAAAACATTGACCAATGCAGTTGGCCTGTGTTTCCTCGCTTGACAGAAAAGTGTAGCATTTTGCATTGTCCGTGTGTGGGTTTATTTCTGACTTTATTTCTCGCAATTGTGAATTTATATATCACAATTCTGACATTATAACTACGATATTATAATTACATCTCTCAATTCTGAGAAAAGAAGTTTGAATTGCGAGTTTATATCTCACAATTGCAAGAAAAATCTAAAATTGCAAAAAAAATCTAAATTGCGAGTTTATATCTCACAATTGTGTTTATAACTTGCAATTCTGACTTTATTTCTCGCAATTGTAAGTTTATATATCACAATTCTGACATTATAACTATTATATTATAATTATGTCTCTCATTTCTGAGAAAAGAAGTCAGAATTGCGAGTTTATATCTCGCAATTAAAAAGACAGAATAGCAAAAAAATCTAAATTACTAGTTTGTATCTCACAATTGTTTATTATTCGCAATTCTGAATTTATTTCTCGCAATTGTGAGTTTACATATCACAATTCTGACATTAAAACTCGCAATTCAAACATTATAACTATGATATTATAATTATCTCTCAATTCTGAGAAAAGAAGTCAGAATTGTGAGTTTATATCTCACAATTGCAAGAAAAAGTCAGAATTGTGGAAAAAAAAGTCAGAATTGTGAGTTTATAACTCAACTCTGACTATTTCTCGCAATTGTGAGTTTATGTATCACAATTCTGATATTATAACTCACAATTCTGACATTATAACTATGATATTATAGTTATATCTCTCATTTCGGAGAAAAGAAGTCAGAATTGCGAGTTTATATCTCACAGTTGGAAGAAAAAGTCAGAATTGCAAGAAAAAGTCAGAATTGCGAAAAAAATCTAAATTGCGAGTTTATATCTCACAATTGTGAGTTTATAACTCATAATTATGACTCTATTTCTCACAATTGTGAGTTTATGTATCACAATTCTAACATTCTATTATAATTATATCTCTCAATTCTGAGAAAAGAAGTCAGAATTGCGAGTTTATATCTCGCAATTGTGAGGAAAAAAGTCAGAATTGCGATAAAAACTAAATTGCGAGTTTAACTCGCAATTCTGACTTTATTTCTTGTAATTGTGAGTTTATAAATCACAATTCTGACATTATAACTATTATATTATGATTATATCTCTCAATTCCGAGAAAAGTCAGAATTACGAGTTTATATCTCACAATTGCAAGAAAAAGTAAGAATTGCGAAAAAAAAAAGTCAGAATTGTGAGTTTATAACTCAATTCTGACTTTATTTCTCACAATTGTGAGTTTATGTATCACAGTTCTGACATTATATCTATTGCATTATATCTCTCAATTATGAGAAAAGAAGTCAGATTTGCGAGATAAAAAGTCACAATTAATTTTTTTTATTTATTTAGTGGCAGAAACAAGCTTCCATAGAAACATAAGTTCATAGCTAAGAACCAAAATTTGGTCCCAAACTAGGTGGATAATATTTAAGTTAAATGTTACAGCCATGGTTTGTTTGTTTGTTTGTTTATTTATTTATTTTAAAACATTTTGTAAATTTAATTTAGATGTTTATTTAATATAAAATTGAAAGAAAAACACCATTTAGACACATCCCAAATTTTGGTAACAGGGTTGCAAAAGTGAGTACACTGTAAAAAAATTCCGTAGTTTTTACAAAATAATTTTGGCAGCTGTGGTTGCCAGAATAATTTTGTAAAAAATACAGAAAAACTGTAAACACATTTACAGAACAATACTGTAAATTTCACAGTATAAAACTGTAATTTAAGAAAATTTGAATGTAAACCAATAAATTTAACAATGCACACTATTACTAAAATCTGTTTTGTACATTTAACATACTGACAACCACCATAATTATGCAGGTGGTAATAGAGAAAGCCACATGAAGAATCAGAGTTCATCACAAGGAGCTGAAATATATATACTAATATATAGAAGGTGCAAAGAGTCATTCACGCAAACGCAAAACACCATCATGGTAACCCACAACACTTACATAATGCAATAAACATTCATTAAACAACAGAAGATGTAACATAAAACCCAAATGTACATAACTGATAACAAAAACTATTAAGAAACATGATTATTTAAACAAAATACTTTCAAATGTGGAGTGTCACACAGGGAATTGTGGGAATATCAGTTTACAGATTTTGACTGTAAATTATACATTGATTTTGTATTTTTACTTATAAAAATTTTACAGTTTTTCCCTGTATATAATACAGTAACTTACTGTTAACCTATTTACAATTTTTTTTCTGTAGCATTTTTACAATATTTTACCGTTAAAATCACATTCAGTTTTTAGAAAAGGAAAATAAAAACAGCTTAAAATATATTTAGTTTGAAAACATGGAGGCTGACAATCAACATTTCCTGAAGGTTATGCATGACCCCCTTTCACAATTTGTTAAAATAAAAATAATTGTGTAAAATAAAAATAAAAAATATGTAAATTTTTTTAAGAGTTTAGGCCCCATATGCACCCTATTAATAGCAAGTGTCTATAAACGTATAAAAGACCTGGAATTATTCTTAAAAAGAAACAAAGACATGAAAGGAAGATGCAATAACGAAAGAGCCTTGTTCCCGTTGTCTGGGGAATCCTGGCTGTAAACGGCTGTTTTTTGTCTTCATGCAATGACAGTCAGCAGGTCCATCTAGCTCTCAAATGAAAATGAATGAATACCCAATTCAAATATTTACATTTTAGAAATGCGCCATTATAAACAAATATTGAGGGTGAAGCCTGAGAATGGTGGGAACACCTGCTGGTGACCGAGCAAGATTTCAATTAAACATAGACTTTCATGACGGGCCGTTTAACGTGTCAATACAACACGACACACAACGAAAGCTTAATTTTAAACGCCGTTCAGATTAAACAGACAAGTTTCGTGGTATTTCAAAGAAACGCATCCTTTGTGAGACCTGCCATATTGCCGTGAAAATCCGCATCCTCATCGGTTGCCATGGGAGAAGCACGACTGGATGCTCCTCATCGACTCAAATACTGCACCTACTGCGCATTCTCCTTACGGAAAAGCGTCTCGCCACAAACTCTGAGAGAATAAAGCTGCATTCAAGACAATGAAACGTAAAACTCACCGACTGCAGCGATGAATCCTCGACCTGTCCGGTTTCATGGGATTGTTGTACGTTTGGTGTGTTGTGTAGTCGGCGCGCACCGCAGCTTCTCTTTCTCCTCGAGCGCTCCTGCTGCTGTCAAACGCGCAGCGCCGTCACGCGCACGCTCAGTGCAGGCGCAGCTGCAGCGACACGAGACTAATCAGCGGCTGAGGAGCTTCAGGCAGACAGGCGCAGGACACACACACACACAGAGATTCACACAAACACCACTACTAGACTCTATAATACAGAAAACACTGTATATTCTTAACGTAAAAAGAATTATGGTTCACAAGTTTGTTTGTTTGTGAAAGAAACGCATACATTTATTAATGACAGATTGAATTGATTAAAATTTACAGTAAAGGCTCCACATGTGTGTGTGTACAGTCATGGAAAACAACCAGTTCAACTCAAATCTACAATTTTCAGTCTCAATTATCTAAATGACTTTGTCAAAGTCATATTTAACTTTGTGTTTGTGCAGATGGATAGAGTTGCTTTGTGATGATTTTTTCCTCAATGCAGGACATTGATTTATGATAGTTTAGTGGTTTGGCAATGCAAGTGAAAATGAGCATGTTCGTCATCCCACTGAACACCATTATGTCTGAAACCCAGCCACGTCTCCTCAAAACGTGAATAGATCTACTTACTGTACAAGAAATCGTATTTGTCTTGAATCTCATGGCACATTTGTAATATCGGGGAACAGGGCATAGGATTACAAGACACAGCAGATGGCAAATAGTGTCATAAGGGTAAAAAAGATATGGAAGTAGTATGTTTACTGAACTAAAGAATAAAAAAAGACAAACATGTAGTGGGAGTAAAAATAAATGACATGGAAACTAAAGTCTTACCAGTTTCAAAAAATTTTAAACAAGAAAGTCTGTACTGATAGGCTACCTAAAGTGCACTCTCAATACAATCGTAGCTCACGTCTCTCTGAGGTAACGCAGGCTGGTTTTGTTTATACGTCCCACTTCCTAAGTTGGTTTGCAGATGGCTTTGCAAACATATATCATCTAGAAATAATTCATACAGTATGTACCAGAGCCAACCGGTAGTTCCTTATACCGTCTGTTCTTTTTCCAGCAAAGGAATTTTTGAGTGGCTGATCACTGGGAGGAGCTTGACATCCAGCTCCGCCTCTCTGGACCTAATTGGTGGAGCTAGAAGATCCAACCACACCCAAACCCTATAAGCTTAAAGGGTTAGTTCACCCAAAAATGAAAAGTCTGTCATTAAGTACTCACCCTCATGTCGTTCCACACCCGTAAGACCTTTGTTCGCCTTTGGAAAACAAATTAAGATATTTTTGATGAAATCCGAGAGGTGTATGACTCATCCATAGACAGCAATATAATCAACACTTTCAAGGTCCAGAAAGGTACTAAAGACGTCGTTAAAACAGTCGACATGACTGCAGTGTTTCAACCTTAATTTTATGAAGCCCGCAGTAAGCGCAGTGAAGGCTTCCGTGTTTATGTCCGAATGCCGGCTCAGTATTGGCCAAAGTTGATCACATGACCAGCACCACGCATGCGTGTAATGCTGACGCAGGAGCCGGACAATAATGAGTCGGCATTCTGACGTAGAACCTGGAAGCGCTGGACGTAAACAACGTATGAGAATGACACAGAAGAGAAGATATTGTTGAATAAAGTCGATATTTTTGTTTTGTTTTTGCGCACAAAAAGTATTCTCGTCGCTTCATAACATTAAGGTTAAACCACTGCAGTCACGTCGACTGTTTTAAAGTGCATGAGTGCAATTCTTTGTGCTGATACAACCATGTTCACTTCTCATTAGTCACTAAAAAATATCATAAACCTTACAGTAGAGAACAGAAATGAGAGCTTAAAGTCCAACATTTTCAATTCTGGCTCTTCTGAGCTGAAGAGATGGTTGCTAGGGAACAGTTCTAAATTACATATATGGGGGACTGAGATATAATAATTACATATAAATGAGTGTGACAAAATTCAGTACTATTTTGTGCAACAGAAAATAATATTGCAGTTGAGTATATAATTGAAATAATTTTAGTGACATCTAAGTTAATGTTCTAGTCTGGTCTTTTATTGCCTTCCTGAGGGGATTCTGGGAGTGGGTGATGCAAGAATTGAATCAGACATGGTCCTATCTGCTGTTAGAGTGTAAAGCTCCGCGATCGATGGAGCGAGCAACCAGTGACCTTCTCAGCTACACGTCTAGCATCTGTGTGTTTATGGATTAAGACAAAAACTGCAGTGACTGCGTAACAGTAAAAAAAAAAACTGGACTGGATACAATACAGATTAGAAACGGTTAAATAAAGAAGGCATTTCTACTGCAGTCCGCTGTCTCACATGTACACGGCAGCTCCCAGTAGCACTGAAATGCGGATTTGAGCATATTTCCATCAAATATAGTCTCTTCTCGCACTCACCTGTGGGATTTGACACATCGTTGAACGTTTCCATGGATAAGACACATTCCTCACTTCAGGTTAGGCTGCATAACTGAGGTCTGATGAGAAAATAACCAACCTCACTGATCTTTATTGCATAAAGGTGGCTCATTTTTAGAGGCTTATCAGTCTATAAATGTTTATATTTCTCATTGGGCTACAATTTTAAATATATACACTAGATAGAACATCTATGGCTTGACAGGCTGCTAAAATACCAGCTACTGTGCCAACAGTGTGGAACAAGTGACAAACAGAAATCAATTTTGCAATTGGAAAAGCAATTAAATACTGCCAGATTAATTACAAATGGAATAAAGTGAGTGTGCTTCAGATAGCTTTCAGCTCAAATAAATGTTAGATTCCCAATGATCAGCACTCCTTATTAATATTAAAGGGACGGTTCACCCAAAAATGAACACAAAAGAAGATATTCCGTAGAATGTTGGTAACCAGACAGTTGACGTAGCCATTATTTTTTTCCTTCTATGGAAGTCAATGGATGCCGTCAACTGTCTGGTTACAAACATTCTTCAAAATATCTTCTTTGTGTTCAACAGAAGAAAGAAACCCATACAGGTTTGGAACAACATAAGGGTGAGTAAATGATGACAGAATTTTCATTTTTGGGTGAACTAACCCTTTAAGAGTAACAAAAAAATAGTTCATTAAGAGGGAATACAATCCAACTAAGATTAATATACTTCAACATCTTATCTGAGAGACAAAAAAAAAATGAAATTGGAATAAATTGAGATTTAAAATCATTTATTTCTCTTCATAATCACGAGGTAATACAGTTTAAAGGTGTTATGAGGAAAATGGTATTTCGGAATCAAGCTGTTAAGATTGAATCTACAACACTGTCATAATTTTACTCAACACATTCAAGGATTAATGATATTTTACATATTATACACTTGATCTGAACAGAACCAATAAATTATGTAAAATATTTTCTTCCCAAGTGCACACAGAAGCAGATAAAGATGTATACTGAAAAACAGCTGAGGCATTCAAACATAGTAGTAAATCAATGATCATTTCATAAGTATTTCCACAATAACAATGTAAGAGCCATCTTCAGCAATAATACAACTGCACTGAGTGCTTTCAAAACATTCTGTGCAAACTTTTTAAAACATCAGACAGTGCTGTTGGTTCCCTTTGTGGTCTGACATGAAATTGCAAGGTTGATAATTATGACCATTTCACTCTGAATGAAAAATTGAAAATTATTTACACACACTTCAGTCTGTGCACTAGCAGTTCACCTCATGCTAACTACAGTACTGTTAGTTCAGTCAACTCTACCTGCATTATTGTGCAGAAAAAAATCAACTAAAGATTTTCTTGAGGAGAGACACAAAACAACAGCAATTGTATCCTATCCTATTGCAAATTAATGGATCAAAATTACATTAGTACATCCCAACAAACAACAAGCAGCAAATGCAAGTAGTAGCTAGTCAGTGTTGCCGCTAGCATTTCATGCTTGCAAGGCTCTTTGTTTCAAACAAGACCCACAACAGAGACAATAATGAACCTAATCAACCTATTCAATCTTCTTAAGTGCTCGATATGAGGCAACAGACTTTGACAATGTAACTTAATTCCATTGTAATGCACTGTTTTCATTGTTATACATTAAAGAGACAACGGAAAAGGTCAGTGGTTGTGCTACGGTTTAGGGTGTGAGTTTTAGAGTTTGGAGCGAAAGGGAAATCCATCGTACATGTCAGCTTTAAGTTGTGCCCATTCAGCTAGCTTCTGAACGACGCCCTTTTCTTGAGTGAGAACACTAGCCACTTTCCTTAACTTATTCTCGTTGCGCTCCAGGTAGTTGCGACCTTCAGCTAGCATAAAGTCCAGCCTGTCCTGCCTGTTCTCATCCAATGGGACATCCTCACTCATGTAAGGGTTCAAACGAAAGTAGGTGTTCGGGGGGAGGAGGGCGTCCAGCATCGTGTGGACCTCTACAATATAAAAAAAAGAGATCAGTATGTAGTGAGGGACAAAGAACTGTAACAATAGCAATGCTTCATCATTTAAAGATGACCTATTATGCTTTTTTGACATTTTCAACTTTCTTTAGTGTGTAATGTTGCTGTTTGAGCATGAAAAAGGCCTGCAAAGTTACAAAGCACAAAGTCCACTCCAAAGAGTGTTATTCTCTAAATCAGTAAGGACTGTTTCTGAACTCCCTGAAACGCCTCGATTGTATTATTGAGTTTTCTTCCAGGAAGGTACACATCACAATATCCCTAATTTAAATAATTCCCGCCCAAGCTATACGCAAAATAATGGGGCGAGGCCTGGTTGAGTTGGGTTAGTAGTGTGTTGAAACTCGCGGTTATGGTAAGAAGCGCGATTTATAAAACGCACTCAAAATGGTTGACCAATCACAACACACTGGTCCAGCTGACCAATCAGAGCACATTGAGCTTTTCGGAAGGAGGGGCTTCATAGACACAGGAACTAAACAGAGCATTACTGACAGACTGGGAAGACAGGTGCAGCAATAATATATAAAAACATTCAACATTTTTTAACAAGAATGCGTTTTTTGAACATTCAACATTTTTTAACAAAAATGTGTTTTTTGAACATTCAAGCATGAAAACTAGTATTCTAGTAGACACCAAAAACAAAATCCAGACTTTGTAAAAAAAAAGGCCTATAATTGGCCTCTTTAAGAAAGTCATATAATTGTTATTTAAATGTAATTAAATGAATGGAATTTTAATACATTTAGTTATTTTATGTGTTTGTGCCAAAATCAAAATCATTCTTAAGGAATTAGTTTTCTAAATGATGAATTCATGTTCAAACAGTTAAAATCAGACCGAAATGATCAAGGATCTTGTTTAAAAATAAACCTAAGCAGTTAATTTCTATCTTTGGGATCCGACATCTGGATATGCAGAGCTGTAGGTGCTACATTTTCTCATTATTCAGATGACCAGGGACTTTAATTTTGTAGCATATTCAACCAGGCATCATAACACAAGGAGAGATCATTAGGGGACTATAATATTTGCTATATTTTTTATAAAATTTATAAATTTTATATAATCCTATTTTTATGTTTGTATATTATATGTTATATATTAATGTTAAATAATTTCATTTAATTTTTAAATAATTAAATTTTTAATCTTTTTCTTTCTTTTTTTGGGTGGGTGCAAAAATATGGAATTAATTTGTAAATGACACAATTCATGTTCAAATGTGTTGTATAAATTGTTAAAATCAAATTGAGAGCTGCTAATTTTCTTTCAGAGGGATATGCAGAGCTGTAGGTGCTACACACAGCACAGAACAATGCACTTACAGCATACAAATGTGATCATGTGACCCTATCTTCTCACCTTCAGTGTCTGTGGCGCTGCTGATGACGTTGGTGAGTTTGGTCTTCAGGCTGGTGTAAGTGCTCGAGCTGGTCTTGGCAACGGTTTCGTATCGGCCTGTGCCCAGAGACACCACACACTGCACAGGGGTATTGGGCCACAAGCACTTGCTCTCGTGGATGGCCAGAGCAGTAGGGTTGTTGATCAAGAGACCACCGTCCTGAAAAACATCAAAAACATTAACCACATTTTAACTATATCACAATCAACTAACCATATGTGTGAGAAAGCGAGAAGAGATTCTTGTGTGCTCCATCTCAACTACAATTGGAGAAACTAAAATATACTATTTAAAAGAAATCTCAAGGTTCTGCCAGACTGAATCTATTCTTATCTAAAAGCAAGGCTTCTTTGTGGAAATCTGGGTTATTCTTTGAAATACTAAAGGTACAACATAAAAGAGGTGAATTTGCATTTCCAGATATGATTATAGGAATCATCACTGTTGAGTATAATGCATGAAGGATCTCTCCTCTGTAGGAGACGTGGGTAGATGTGTTCATTTAACCTGAGGCATATGAAATCCATTTACTTGGCATCATCCTTCTCTGTTTCCAAGGAGCACATCAGAGAAAACAAGATGAAATCATCCGCTAAACAACATCCTTTATTTCTCTAGCATGCCCTACATTTTAGTGACATGGATACTGATGCACATCAGAGAATTACACACTGCTTTCTGAGTCCAAAGTTAACGGGATATTTCACCCCAAAATGAAAATGTTGTCATTATTTACTCACCCTCATGTCTTTTGAAGCCTGTATGCATTTCTTTCTTCCATGGAACACAAAAGAAGATGCTTAGCAGAATGTCTAAGCTGCTCTTTTCCATACAATGAAAGTGAATGGTGACCATGGCTGTAAAGCTTAAGTTTCACTCTGTTACACTCAGAAAACTATCATATTGCTTTAGAAGACTTTAAATATAATGCATATAGGTCATAAGGACTACTTTTATGATGCTTTTTGCAGATTGACATTCGATGGTCACCATCCAGTTTGTAACTAAAACTGTAACCATAAACCTTTTTGTTATTTGAAATAAAATAAATCTTCTCATTTTGTGTTCCACAGGAGAAAGAAAATCCTATTTCCTCAATGAAAGTGACTAAATGATGACAGAATTTTCATTTTTGGGTGAACTATCCCTTCAATGAATGAATCGATGAATCAATCAAACAAAGAAGAAAAACAAACAAACAGTAGAGGACTGACTTCTTGTTTGATGGTTGAAAGCCCTTGAGAAGAGTATGCATAACAGATTACAGGCCTGGCATGTTGAGAAGAAACTGAAGTGCTATTCAGAGCAAGAAAGAGAGAGAGAGAGGGAGCGAGAGACAGAGAGCGGCTTTGCCACTGGTGGCATTCGGAGTCTGGGCATCGAGTGCTCTGTTGGCAACAGGTTTTAGAGCCAAGAGCCTCCACTACATTTGCATTTTAATGAGAACACATTCATCCCACACTGCAAAAACATACATCAAAACACATCACAGCATTTTTAGATGAGGAAGATTGGATCATGGGAAGATTAACCTAATGAATGTGCATTAAGTGGGTTTGGTTGGCCCTTAGGCCAAAAAGTTGGAATCATCTACACGGACTATTAGATGAAGAACGAATACCATCTAAAAATAGTTTATTCTCATCTTGTTCACCAATAAATTAGGCCTTCCCTGAGGGCAATGTCACTCAAAATTTCTCTTCTATTGTTCCTCAAAGAACATTTGACTGCAAAATGAGGATTATTTCTGATGGACGCATGAAAGCATCATGTGGGTCAATGGCATGTAAGAGTGTCCATGATAAAGAAAAGGAAGAATCTTTTTAAATAATGGAAAAAGAAAACATTTCAGCTTTTCTGGTTTCACCACATGACTTTATTAATAAGAAGTAAAGAATATTTCGTAAAAATACCATTATTTTTATCTAAGAAATAATGATAAAAAAATTATGACAAATGAGATTATTCATTCTTTTAATAAAGTTTTTTTCTTTATTATGATATCAGGACATTTTTATCTTTATGCCCCCCTAAAAATATTTCAATTAATTTCAATTCAGGAATGAACTGTATTTTTTGTGTATTTTTAATAAATGACGAGATTGAAAATACCTATGTGACATATCATTTTTTACTTAATGCCCCCAAGAAATATCAAAATGAATTTTAATTCAGAAATGAACTGTATTTTGAATAACTTAATAGATAAAAAAATTTATTTATAAATGAACAGAAAAAAATCACATCATTTACTCATGTGACATATCAGGAATTTTTTTTAGTTTATGCCCCAAAAAATATCAAAATGAATTATAATTCAGAAATTAACTTTATTTTAAATGTACTTTGAATAAATGAATACTAATATTTNTTTACAATATTACTCATTTATATATATATATATATATAAAAAAATCACACCATTTACCCATGTGACGTGTGTAAAACTTAAAGTCTCACATGCCGTTTCATACCGCCATTTCTATATAATAACAGGCTCATCTTCCTATTGACCACAGATCTCATCGGACTCTGAATGAATCTGGGCATTCATTTAGTTCGGAGAGCAACAGCTTTATTGGCCTTTTTGGGACAACAGGGACATTGTGGAAAGCTGTATGTGAACTTGGTGGGTGTCAATAGGCAGACGGACAGAATGACGCCTTCCTAATGGCTCAACAGGCATCGCTGAGGGCTACGATTCAACATTAATGTCTGCCGTTTGGCGGAGAGACTTTTAGGCTGATGAAATCTCAGGCTGTGAGGGTGCGTTCAGTGTGGCAGAGGTGGGACTGTGCCAGTTTGAGCTGGATGAAGACAAGCAGACAGGCAAAAAGACCTGACAGCTACGCCAGTGTAGTGCAGACACATATTCAGGTCATGAACTATTAAAAATAATACACTTTCCTTAACAAATCTTGTTTGTGTATCCCTTCTGTTTTACAGTGCGTATCTTGATGCATATTGTGAATATGCAATCACACTTTAAAGGCCTGTTAATTTCAAGAGCAATAACTTTAAAGATAACTATAACTATAATAGTGTCCACATCAACGCACAATAACATTCTGTTTATGATAAGCACGCTTCTGTTTTGTCATCTGCCGCTATATGCTCAAGATCTTTAAAGCAGGATTAGCTGTCAAAAAGCATTCTCAATGTGATTCCAACAATATCGTTCCTCAGTAGCCCCGCCCACTGATTCGAGCACGACAAGTAGTTGTAGGTAAATAACAGACGTGACGCTAACACTGGATCGAGCAACTAAGCGATAAACATGCCTTTGAAGAGTGCAAAATGTTGAAAAGAGCCAGGTTGTGGAAAAACAAAGTAACTGTATTGAATTTGCAGAGAGCCTGAAATAAAAAAAACTATGCTGTGCCTTCTATATTGGATCCGACAGGAATGGCCGAAATGACACACTTATGTGAGTTAATTTTTTTTTAATGTGTCACTACTGCTTTGTTACAGATTGTTTGATATGTATGGATTATGCGTACATGTCTAACCAAAATCACCAGTCCGATGTTTTTGTCTCAAAATCGTTTAGTGTCAGTAAATCACTAACAGTAACTAAACAGTCAACTTCACATTGTTTCTCTTAGTAGGATGAAAATAATCTGTTATTTAAACTGTGATTAAATAGAAAGCGATCAAAGAACGCTCCCTTTACAATCGCCGGAGCTGTCAATCAAACAGCACGAGTGTTCCGGAGTGTCGACAAAACTCCCATTAGAATCAACGAATCTCTTATTTACATTGTGTTTGCACTGTTAGTTATGAAGAAAGCATACATTAGTGTGCAGAAATCGAGTTAAAATGACAAGATTACTGCATTCATTCACTCAACATGATCAGCTACATGCTCATCACTGCAACCTTTCATGCCACGATCTAAATATAATGCTATAATCAACACTTTTCACGATTAGAAAACCTTGAGAACTGTAATAGTAAAAACGTGCTAAAAGTTTTCAAGAGAATTCCACATGTAATACTTAGCTATTTCCATATGCAAAGATGTTAGCCAATCATAGCAGTGGGCGTTTACACTGAAGTCTCACAGCAGACACGCCCCTTAAAACAGAGCGTTCAAATCAGAGGGCTAAAATCAGGGTAAGAAAAATACCTTTTATTTTTAATTTGTGCACCCCAGGAAACTTTATAAAATAATAAAATAATTCAGTTTATGACCCCTTTAAAACGATATCTTTATCATTATAGTTATCGTCCTTGGTGTGAATGGGCCTTAAAGGGTTAGTTCACCCAAAAATGAAATTTTTGTCATTAATTACTCACCCTCATCTCGTTCCACACCCATAAGTCCTTCATTCATCTTCGGAACACAAATTAAGATATTTTTTTATGAAATCCGATAGGTTTTATTAACAAAAAACATTACCACATTCAAGGTCCAGAAAAGGTCCAGTGCTTCCGGGTTCTACGTCAGAACGCCGACTCAGTATTGACCAACGCTGTTCATGTGAAGAGCACGACGCATGTGTGTGATGCTGAAGCAGGAACCGGCCAGTAATGAGCCGGCGTTCTGACGTAGAACCCAGAAGTGCTGCAACGTAAATAACGTAGGAAAATGACAGGAGAGAGATGAATTTGTTAAATAAAGTTGTTATTTTTGTTTTGTTTTTGCACACAAATAGTATTCTTGTCGCTTCATAACATTAAGGTTGAACCACTGCAATCACGTTGACTATTTTAAGGATGTTTTTACTACTTTTCTGGACCTTAAAGGTGCTAAAGAGGATGTTTTGTTTTATACATTTTTGCAATATTACTTGAAACTGTCTTTACTAACTGATAAAAGACTATTTATTAGGTGCACTGAAAGGAATAATATTAATATACATCATCTGTGCACGAGGTAGGGCCTTAAAAACATCAGCCAATCGTTTACGCGATGATCGGCCCTCTGGCTTGTCAATCACTGCCATGACGTTCCTTGTGAGAGACGTGCGCGGCTGCGCGCTCCAGTAACTTTCCACACTCCACAGGTGCCGCATGCAATGTTTTTGTCAGGAGACAGGAGTAACAACTGCAGATTATGAGTTACATGCGGTGAGTCCGACATAATGAATCCACTATAACACGACACAGCGAATGCCGGTGGTAAACAAACACTCGTGTTCCAATACTCGTGCACGAGTTTTGGGAGGCGTTCCCTCGAAATGAGCTGTGAAGGAGGGGGTTGTTCTTACGCATGCGCTCATTTCAAAAACTCACTAACAGTCTTTGGTTTCTCAGTCGACGAAAAGATCCTCTGTATCACCTTTAAATGTGGTAATTTTGTTGCTTTCTATGGAGAATTAAAAAACCTCTCGGATTTCATCAAAAATATCTTAATTTGTGTTCTGAAGATGAACGAAGGTCTTACGGGTTTGGAATGACATGAGAGTGAGTACTTAATGACAGAAATTTCATTTTTGAGTGAACTGATCCTTTAAGGTTATAATGATTCAGAGAGAAGTGGTTTGGAGAACTGAAGAGTCTAAACAATCCCTCTGACAGGAATCTCTTCAAACAGCAATCTAAGAGACACTTTAAGGTAGCCGAACTGAAGGGCCCTGAGTGACGGCACTCAAAAACACTAATGAGTCTGAATGTGCGGCCCTGATGAGACAGCAGAGGAAATAGTCTGAGTGCATGTACTGTATGTGCAGAGTTTGCTTTCCCTCCCTCTTCTTCTGACAAGAACCTAAAAGGGTTTGTAATGATTTTCAATACTGCAAGATGTCTGACCAAGGATGATGTCAACAGTCAGAGAACTTGGTGGCATCTTAACATGTTAAAAAGGTATTTTAAAAATACATAGTCTTGCAAAAAGTACGTAAAACATAAGAATAAGTTGATAGCAAGAGCGAATATAGTGTAGATAATGCAGACCGGACTTTGTATGGTTTACCTGGTGGAGGTCATTTCCTAGTACATATTCCTGGAAGTAGCCTGGAGCAGCGGAGGAGGCTCGAATGGCCTGCCACATTTTATGTTGACAGCCGCCCAAATAGTGTGAGCGAACCCCAGGCAGGAAGTTATAATTCCTGAAGACATACGCCTTCAGCGGCAGGCCTCTGTTCACTATGGTGCTCACTGCTGACACCTGGTGGAAGCATTGAGTGATTTTTCTAAACAGGGAAAAGAATTGCATTTTTGTTACAAATATATATTTTGAAACCCACCTTGGGGCATTTAGGGTTCTTGGAAGTCTCGATCATTAGTCCATGTCCCATTCTCTCTCTGTGGTGAATAAAAGGAAAATATAATACATTAAAAGTAAATGAGATAGTTTACTGTAATGAATTTAATGATTTTATTTATTGCTATTTATTTTTGCTTTTATTTCAATGTAGTTTTATATGCGTTTCTTTCTATTTCAGCTTCAAAATATTGTTGCACTATTACAATAATAAAATAAAAAATAAAATAAAATACTGTGGTCCAAATAGGCTTTTTTTGTCTTACTTGAGGATCTCCTCCCAAATCTGGCTGTCATAGTACGCGTGACTCCAGCCCATTTTCACTGTGCCCACAATCAAGTTTTGTTTAAAGACATCAGATCCCAACTTCCGATAGAGTTCCTCACACTCATCCAGAGGGATCTGGAACACACCCAGCATAAAGGCCAGAATGGCCCCTAAGAAAAATCATAGAAGATTTAGAAGATACAAAAGAAGAAGATCGTTCACTTCTATACCTTGTAGACATTTTGCAAGTAGTTGTAATAATATACCTGTACTAACTCCACATATGTAGTCAAACAGCTGGTAGATGGGCTTCCCTGTCAAACTCTCCAGCCTGTGCAAAGCCTGTAATGCAACCAAACCCCTACAAAACAATTATATAATGTTCATAAATCTTATAACATTATGAAAGAATCAATTCACTGAAACAAATTAAGAGTTTAAGAGTAGCTGACATGGACAATATCATGCACATTAAGTTTTGTTTTTGTTTTTTACATTTTAGGATCAACATTTTTTAGGGAAATTTAAATATATTTTGACAGCATTTATTAACCTTTGTTACTTAAGAATGTTCACATTCCTGTTAGTTCACAGTGCATTAATGTTAACAGATACAACTTTTGATCTTAAAAATAAATGTTGAGATTTACATTAGCTAAGATTAACAAATGCTGTAAATGCTATTATAAAATGTTACCATTATATCTATTAATTTATGTCTATAGATCTATAATTATTGATAATTGTCCAAAAATGTTTGTTTTGTTTTTTTTACTTTTAGATTAAGTATAGCATGTCCCACTGCCATTTTTATTTTATGTTCATTTTATATTCTGGGTAAAATTGTGACAAATTTAAAACATGAACATTAGCCTAAGATGATAGACAACATCTAAAGGGATTGCAAAATTGTGTCAGTTCTATTTTTGGATGACCTACTTTTAAGTGAATTTGGGCTGACCTACTTTTATCTTAAAAGTACTTTCATAATCTGTTAACTTTAGGTTAATCATTTCCCCCCCCCAAACTGTAATCAGTCTGTCACCTAGTGCCTCCTCCGTCAATGGAGAGGACACGTATCCCTCTGCCTTTGACCGGGTCATTGTAGCCCACCAGGGCCAGAGCCTGTCTCACCGCAGCTTGCAGCTTGACGTCTCGTGCCTGCCTCAAACGCAATAGACACGAGATGATCTTCTCCTAAACACAGCAAGAGAAAGAAAGAAATGAAAAATAGAAAGTTATTGATTGAGACTACAATGCAGAAAAATAAAGTAGTCTTCACTGCCAAGACATGGTTGGACACAGACTTACAGAGACTGCCACTCCTCTGGTCTCAGGAAACTCCAGCAGGTGGAAGCTCAGTTCCTCCACCCTGCTGATGGTGATCTTCACATCAGTGACTCGCTGAAGACTCTTGACTAGTGCTCTAGTTCGGTTATCCACACTAACACGTGCTATTATCTACATACAACAGAGTTACAATTAATCTTTAAACATAACAATTAATGGGAAATTTATATATTGCAATGGCCTAATTCATAAAACATTAGCAGAATGAATTTGTGTGAAAATCAAATATACATATGTATATATATATATATACACACATATAAACATACATTTTAGTAAAACTATATAATATATTTTAATATGGGTAATTGTCTTTAAAAAAAAAAAAACTGTCACAGTTTCAAAAATTATTAGTGGTCCAAAGAACAAGCTTAATTTATCTAATATTCTTTTTTATTACATAAAATTTACATCTTATTTTTTAGTTTTTTTTTTTTTTTTTT
>RJVU01079805.1:6625259-6660830 GCA_003731715.1 Anabarilius grahami | reverse complement strand
GCTTTAACTGCTGACAGTATCTAATAGAATTATCTCTATTTACTTTTAATGTTTTGCCTTAATTTAACTTAAATGCTGAGTGGGTACTAAAAATGTTGATTAATAATAATGGATTATACAACAAAATCTAAATAAGAAGATGTCAGCTGTCACACAGCAATTTCTCATAACATAAACATAATTTATATGACTCTAAATAGTTCCTATATTTTTTTTTATAGGTGAAAAATAAATAAAAATTAGCTTTTTGGGGGACCTTCGCACATGCACCATGTCATCCCCTCATTATTAACCATATTATATGCTCAGAAAGCGGATAACTGGGGTTATTACCTATAGAGATAACATCGTGCCATAGAGGGTTAAAGGAACTAAATTGGAGAACGCTGAACAGATTTGATTTTTTTTTTGGGAACCCTACCTACTTCTCTATCCTAAACCAAATCTAAATTACTCTTTAGCATTTGGTTAATATTGTTCCTCTTATCAATTCATAATGAATGAATTTAGTAGTATTTAGAACTTCCTTTATAGGCGTGCAATATCAAGACACCATTTAACACTCATTGAAAAGCTCACATGAAGTCTCATGAATGTCAGTATGTTTAATAAGAATTGGCCTTGCAAGTTTCACAGCCTCTTTTTCATTTCTGCATAAGTCAGATACACAGACAACACCTTTCTTGAAATGACTTTTCCCCCTTTATAAAAGCAGACTTTGCTAATGGTGGCATTAGAGCTTGGCTGTTATTGTACTCTGTCATGTTGTCGTTTATTTACAGCGGTAACATGACCTCCCCGCTACTGAGCTTTTAAAAAACTAAATACCCACATGCTTTCTGTTTTCCCACGGGCACCTGCTTTTATTGCGTCGATTTGAAGACTTGGCAGAGGCCTGAAGGCTCATGTCTTGTCACATTTGTCATTGTACTGCTTTTGTCCTGAAGATTTAATCAACTTGTTGCCCTAAAATTGAGTTAAAGATACTTTTTATAAAATGTTTTGTTGTTGTATGAAATGTTTCTTTGGTTGTGCAAACTTTGCAGATTCAACTTATAATTATGTTCCTCTCTGATAGTTGCCAACTTCCACACTAAATCATCATTCAACAATGTAACTATTCCCCTTTTTTTGCCCCAGCGTGATAATAGCTGACCAAAATAAGTGTTCGCCATTACCACCTCCTCCGACCCCCTTGTTTTCCAGCACCATGAGTGGTCAACCACGGAGGATTCGTCTGAAGCCATGGCTGCTGGCACAGGTGAATTGTGATCTATTAATCATATTGTAACTTTGAAGAACCTTTTTGAAGATAAGCTGAAAAACGGTGGACATTTAAAGAGATCGTTCACCCAAAAATTAGAATCCTGGCATCATTTACTTACCCTCATCGCATTCCAAACCTGTATGACTGTCTTATGTGGAACATAAAAAGCAGATGCTCTTTTAATACAATAAAAGTGAATGATGACCAGGTGCTGTCAAGCTCCGAAAAGCACCATATAAGCAGCTCTAATGACTCTGATCATACCCTAATATGTATTTATTCTCACATCAGATGACCAGTCATTACTTAGCATTTTTTAAATATGTGCATACACAAATGATATGAATTCTACAGTAGTGGGAAAGGTTTTCAGTGAATACCTTTATGAGGCCCTGTTTACACTAGTGCTTTTTTGTTTTAAAACGCATCATTTTTGCTATGGTTACGCCTGTCATTTACACTGTGCCGGCATTTTCGAACTAAAACAGGGTCATTTTCGAAAGTCTCCGTTTTTGGGGTAAATGGGGCCTCAGTCTTTTCCTGGGATGACACCAGAAACAGAATGTAGCGCAAAAGTTGGATAGACTACTTTTATGACACCTTTAATTTGCATTAAAGGTGTGCATTTGCAGACATGTGAAATCCAGTAAAGTCAATAGGAATCCACGCAATTGGGATTTTATCTTGAGGACTAAAAAGGTTTCCCCATACAGAGTTCGCAACAGGTTCAAGTTGGTTACCTGAATTCACTCAACAGAAAGCTGCTTTGTTTGAAAGCAACTTTGGTGTGAACAGTACTTCCTGCATCGCTTCACTATTGACATTAGTATAAAAGTGAGTAAATGAAAAAATGGTCATAGAATAGTTTTAACCTTATTTCCAAACCAGCAAAGAAATGCATAAAACCACATTGGCAATGTACCGTACCCCTGTTTCAAGCACTTGAGGTAATTTTTACCTCATCATCAATGCTTCAAACAGTTTGGAAAGATATCAGAGTCCTGCTGCCGTCTTGCTTTTACCCATCCAGCACTTCCAGATATCAACATCTAAAATGGAGGGAATAGTAGAAGAGGAATATCATTTGCAAATCTTGACACCCTGAGCGAGTTCAACATTAGTAAAGTAAACATTTCTCACTCTGCCAGATTAACAGTGGGAAATACCCAGGACTGCACTGGCTCAATCAAGAGCGCAGACTGTTCCGGATCCCATGGAGACATGCCACCCGCCATATGCCTACCCTGGAAGAGGAGAACACTATATTTAAGGTGAATCATATGGTTTTGACATGACCCGTACTGTTTTCATAACCCTTTTTGTAGATGTTTAAGTAGTATTTCCCTAAATAGGAGCTTAGATTCAACACCAACCTAAGATTGTCACCTGGATGCTGAAGTTACATTCTTTGTCACAACCCTTATTCTGTTCTAAAGTTAGAACTAGGGGGGATTTTGGGCTATTTTAGAGTTTCAAGGTACTGAAATACCTAGTAGTTTCACTTTTCAGTATTTATTAATTGCAATAACAGAAAATGATTGAAATGTGAACCACTGTCTTCACATGCTTTTTAAAAAAAACAGTGTTTAGTGCAGAGCATTGAACCATTAAATGTCTATATTTACAAGTTTTAGTGATGTGTTCAAAGAAAGGCTTTTCAGTACTTTTGCAACCACTCTTTGGAGAACTAAAAATGGAGTTTCAATTCCACTTGACTTCACTGCAGCAAGATTTTAAGAGGAAGTCATGATAAGTTTAAAGACCCTGTGAAATAATTAGAGTTTTCTGGCTGTTTTCTTGCATCTTTATGCAAGTTTATATTAACAAACTTCACATTTAGCAGATATATGCTTTAAAATCGACAGATTTAGTCTCTGGAAACAGACCAAAAATATTGTTGACTCATCCTGCGCAATGCAGATTTTTGTCCAATCAGATGCTAGAATAGGAATGTCCCGCCCCTTAATTACACTTGAAATATACTGAGACTTAACTAAAGCCCATTGTCTATTTAAAAAATGGACTGAGACTTAACTAAAGCCCATTAGTCTCGCATAGGCGTCAGAAGGTCTGGACTCTATCAGTTTCATTGGCCAAGGACCGCCCAAGAGGACGTTTGACTGACATGTAACGCAACCAATCACAGTTCGTTTTGTTCTGCATCAAGATTCAAGAACGTGCAACAATGGAGCCGCGAACTTCGAATACATTTGAAAATCCAGAGTTTAGTTGATCCTGGTAAGCACTTGTCGCAATTGTAAACACGACTACGTTCTTCTTCCACGTGGGGGTTTGGCGTCACGGCATTTGATTTCAGGCGAACGTTAAAGAACTCGACATACACGTCTCCCGGACATCCTGTAGAATTCAACCAACCAGATGATGACTTAGAAAATCCTGAAGTGTTTCCAGTTAAGTGTGCTATATGCATCAGATTCAGCCAACGGTCTGTGGGCGTGACGTCTGAGGCTTAGACTAAAAGCCCATTGTCAATTTAAAAAAGAAAAGACATTTGACTAGACATTTCCCACAAGCATCCCTTTATTCACTCATTTTGCTCCACAGGCTTGGGCTCTGGAAACAGGCAAGTACCAGGAAGGAGTAGATGAGCCAGATCCAGCCAAATGGAAGGCTAACCTCCGCTGTGCCCTTAACAAAAGCCGAGAGTTCGGACTCCACTATGATGGCACTAAGGACACCCCCGTCCAGCCTTATAAGATCTATGAGGTGTGCGACCAGTCAATCAATGGAGGTAAAGACCCCAGAACGCATGCCTGCAAGCCAGTAACATTGGACACTAGTTGAAACGACACTGTTGGCTCTTTTTAGATTGGCTCTAAAATGAAAGTCATGTTTGAAAAACAGATTAGCCTAAAACTGTTCTGTTGCCCATTACTATCAGCTACTTACTAGCACAAGAAGATCATCCAAAATAAGGACAAACTCTTCAATATTTCCCACCTTCTTGTTTAAGTAGGAAATACATCAACAGGAATTAAAACTCAGTTTGTCAAGCCATAGAGTCTTTGAGGGATAAAAGATGGATGAACCAGTCATGTCTTCTTTTGTTGATTTTAGATGCTGGAGAGGATGAGGAAGAGGAGGTAAGTGCTGAAGAGCATGGAGCATAGAAGAATAGCTTGAATAACTTTTGAAAGAAGTAAATGGTAAAATCAACACGATTTTCACTACTCTCTGAATGATTTTTTCCCCCCCCATTTCAGCTGCAAAACTTTGTCAAACTCTCCATTGGTAAGATTTCTAAATTTATAAAATTATTATTTTGAAATAATATAAAAATATAAATATAATTATATTTTCCGACAGACCCAAGAGTTGGCGAACCTCCCAGCTACCCAGGATACCCCCCTAGAGTTGACGTTCCATTCACATCTTCTATTGGCGATGGCTATAACCCTGCCCACCATAACCCTCATATGAACCTCTTAGGAGAAATTGTCCATAATAACCCCAATGGAGGTGCTCCTATGACCACTCATCTCGCCCAGCCCGGCTCAGGGCCTCCTGAATTTCCCAGTCACAGTGCAATCAAAGTTGAGCATGGATCGTATCCCGTTCATGGTGGAGGACTTCCGAATGGTATGGAAATGGGCACAGGAGTCATACCGCCTCCTGTTCTTCAGGATGTAGTCTCTCATTCTGTAGGCCCTTCAACCATGGTAGATAGCCCAATGCAAGAGGTGCCAGCCCAAGTGGAGAACCAGATTCATCCCTGCATCTCAGAGTTGCTGAGCAGTCCACACATGTTGCCCTGTAAGCCTCTAATGCCTTGTTCTTCTGGATTAATGTTGCAATTATGATGAAGACATGCCTAAATCTCAGAAAAAGTCTAGTCCCACCCTCTGATTTTGAGTAATGCTGATGTGAAATGACTAACTTATAGTGCACACCTTGGCTGTGCTAATATCAAAAAAAATTGTTGTTAGACTGAAAAATGTTTTATTTAAGAAATATTTCATCCAAAAATGGAAGGTCTGTCATCAAACACCCTCATGTCATTCTATAGACCACAAAAACAGAAAGTTAGTCTGGATGTTCATGCTGCTCTTTTCCATACAATGTAAGTGAATGGTGACCAAAATTACAAATTTTGATTTGTTTCTCCCATTCATTTTCATTGTATGGAAAAGAGCAGCATCTTCTAAATATCTTTTGTTGTTCCACGAAAGAAAGAAAAAAACAAGAAATGAGGGTGAGTGAATAATGATAAAATGTTCATTCTCTTTTCCCCTTCTAGTAACTGATTTGGATATCAAGTTCCAATACAGGGGTCGGACAGCTGGTTCTTTGACCGTCAGTAACCCTCAGGGTTGTAGACTTTACTACGGTAACCTGGCACCCACACCAGAGCAAGTAGAGCTGTTCGGTCCAGTCACGCTTCAGCAGGTACTGTTTCCAGGAACCGCTGAGATCCCGAACGAAAAGCAGAGGTTCTACACTGATCATCTGCTGGATGTGATGGACCGAGGGCTAATTTTGGAGATCAGGGGACAAGATATTTATGCCATTAGATTGTGCCAGTGTAAAGTGTTCTGGTCTGGGCCAGGTGTGCTTGAGCAGGGTCCACCCAATCCAATGGAAAGAGAGATGAAGATAAGGGTCTTCAGTCTGAATAACTTCCTTCAGGGTAAGAGGAGTTTCAATGGGGTTTCAATGATCATGATTTCAAATTTATTGGGACTGCATTACAGCAATAACGAACAATTGAGCACATATGAATTACAACCCAATGTCACAATTGGGAACCTCTGGATTTTATTTGAGCCTCAAGTTTCAGAGTTTAGAAGAATTATAGTGGAAGTGAGATCAGCTCTAGTATGATCAGAATAAATGAGTAATTTTGAATATTGACATTTTTATGTGCTGTTGAAGAATAGCTATAAAACTTGAAAAACGTAACATTCATATCCATTCTCTGTGGCAGCATGTGATTGATAAAATCTGTCAATTCAACACCCTTTGCTCTTCATTTTGTCGTACTTGTGCTACAGAAGCTTCCTGTCTTTGGGGAAGTGAAAAAGAGAAAACACAAAATTGCCCAACTCCATTTTATTCAGAATATATATAAAACACTTCCAAACTCGTATACATGTACTTCACACGAGGCACCAAAAGTGCATGTGACGACTTGAGATCATTGTGTTGATTTGTGGTAGTTTCAGTTAAATGAAAATTTATTTTTTTGTTTTTTCCCCCTCAGATCTCATTTTGTATCAGAAAGGGGAGGCGCCCACTCCACCACCCTTTGAGATCTACTTTTGCTTTGGTGAGGACTGGCCAGATAGAAAGCCCAAGGAGAAAAAGCTCATCATTGTCCAGGTATAAAGATGAAATCCATGACACTAGTCATTTATTTATGCAGGAAGGTGTACAAGGCCATGCTATATTGCTAAATTGTGTTGTTAGCAATGACTTACGGCATTGTATTGACAATGTAGCATAGCTATAACTAAGTAAACACATGTTTCACGTCATGTATGTTGCCATAAAGTGTTTTGTGTGGCCAATCAGCATCCATATCTGTTTTAGAATTTTACATTCTTCAAACTTAGCAAACCATGCTAAATTGCTAAATTGAGTTGTTAGCAATGACATACGGATTTGTATTTACAATAGCATAGTGAACAGGGGCCTGTACCATGATGGTAGTTGAACAAACTCAGGGTTATAGGATTAGTTTAGAGTTGACAAAACCAAACCACTCCAATCAAGCTTTGTTGGTTCCATGATGCTGATCATCAACTTTCTCTGTCAACTCAGGCTTTGATCCTGAGTTTGTGGAGCACGTGCACATGAATGCGTGACATCAGTGGTGAAAAGCCAATCACATGCCTTGCAACAGAGAGAAACTATGATTCACTTCTCGCGAGAGAGCCAGCGTGATTCAAAACTCCTTTGCTGAAAATGAAGAATTTAAACGCATTTACTCTAATGGAAAATACTTGTCTGTGAAAGAGGACAAATAAAAGATCTTTCTCTATCAGTGCAAGTGAAAGTTGTGAAGTTAATTTATATAGTTGATAATATATAGCGATATAGACTCAAACATACAAGGTCACATGTAGTCATATTTAATATTTACACCTTATTTATATTACATATGATCTATATTAATAATATTCATTGAAACTAAATGCATAATAACTGTTAAACTAAACATGCGTGTGTGTAATGGATTAATAAAAATATAGATCATAGAATTATTTTATGATTTGTATAATTATAAGTAATTGTCATTAAAACCAGACAATTTCATCGTTATATATTTGTTTTTATTATATAGTGCCCTTTAATTTGGAGGAAGAGAAACTGGGGGAGTGACTTTATTGTGGTGGGTGTGTCAGTATCACTTAGCTTACATCTGATTGGTCCAATTTCAGTTTGAGATCTCTAATCCTGAACATAACCTACCCCGGAGCAGCTTAGCCGTGGAACGTAAGTTTACCATGGCGATGAACACTGCTAAAAGTCAAGTTACTATCATGGTACCTAAAACCCAGGATTGGCGCCAGCTAATCCAGCTTCATGGTACAGGCCCCAGGTGTCTCACATATATGTTGCCATATAGTGTTTTGTGTAACCAATCAGCATCCAGAACCAGAGCTATTTTAGAATTTTACGTTCTTCAAACCTAGCAAACCATGCTGTGTTGTTAAATTGTATTGTTAATATTGACGTGTAGCATTGTATTCACAATTTAGCAAAGCTATAACTATTTAAGCCAATCAACATTTTAATAGCCATTACTATAGTGACTTTTAGCCAATCAACATCCAGAACTAGAGCTATGTTGTATAATTCAACAATTGTTACACCTAGCATAGATTGCTATATCAAAAAACTGAAAAAGTTGAAAGTTTATGCGGTCATTTTTTTCTAGGTTGTTCCGGTTGTTGCAAGAATCCTTACCGAGATGTTTTCAGGCGAGCTTTCATGGTCTACAGACAGCATTCGGTTGCAGATCTCCAACCCCGACTTGAAAGACCAGACAGTGGAGCAGTTCAAAGAGCTCCATAGACTGTTGCAGAGTCAAAACGCACACTCCACCTGGCCTCAAAACATCCACTAACTGAAAGAGGAACCCATTTTTCCATCACCTGCTCAAAATTGGAGGTCCTTTCAGCACATTTGAACACTGGACTATATAGGTGCCCTCACCACTGCCTTACTGAAAACATTTCCATTGGAGACCAGGCCTTCTGACTTTTTTTTCCCCAAATTTTTTTTTTCTTCTATGTAAACTTGTCTTTTAAAATGTTAGATTTCAATAAATACCATTGCAGTATTTTAAATGGTTGCTGGCATGATCATGTTACCGCTGTATGATTAATCCCATGAACGTTTAAGCATCTATTAGACATTACTCTAACTCTGTTAAACCCTTAAATAAGCTGCATCACTCAGATTTAAGACTCATGCAAGTTCCTTGCAAACATTACGGGAGCAGGCGGATAACATCTGCTGACCTCATCCTATTGGGTCCGTGCTAGTAACATGAACCTGTCGGACGTGAACGAATATGACTACGTACTTGACTACATAACGTTTATTCAGCAAATGGGATGCGGGAGGGGTGACCTGAGGGTTTACACGTGCAAATTGTGCAATTGTGAGAAACATGATTGTAGGGCCTTAGACAATAGAAGAGGGTTCAATTTACTCTGTGACTCAGAAAACAAGACCTAAAGAACCCATGTAACTTTCTTAAAATGAAACCTGGTCAAACAGGTTCTGAGAGCTCCAGAAAGCATGTAAATCAGTTCTAAACACACAAGTGCATCCGAAATGATACTCGAGACAAAGATTAGTTTGTTCCTCACAATGTTGGTTTTATTTCGAACAATCGGCCGGACACGCTCCTAAGATGATCTCGGAGTCTCTTGAGATATGCCAACATAGTGAAAGAACAAAAAAAAAAAAAAAAAAACACCTGCCAGTCAGTCCCCTCCATAAATTTACAGCATAACCTGTACGATAAAATTCCAGCCAACTTTAAAAAGATCAAGGGTGACGCCAACTCTCCCAAGATTCTCCCTTTGCAAATGTCCCACAGGCGCAGGCTGCTGCTGTGACAATCTTTAGTTTGGTAATCATTTTTATGGCACTGGCAGCAAAGCCATATCTTGATCTCTAAACACACATCCATGAAAATAAATCTCCATTTTGTTTTTAAAAACGTACAAGTCTTTTTTTAACGATGCATTATGATTTGCAACCAGGCACATCCTTATTTGTTGATGTTTTTTTTGTTTTTTGTTTTTTGATGGATCCCCAAAAATCCGACTGATGCAGACGTTGAAATGGGTGTATGCTTTTCAATGTCCATTCGATGGCCCACCCCCTCTCAAGACGACGATGTCCCTTCCGAAATTCCCCTCTCTCGCTGCAGCTGGCATCAGTGTGCTTGGAGGGGTAAAAGGGAGGGATGGGGCTGCGGTCTTGAGACACCCACAAGGCAATTTGCTTTTCCTGAAACCCTGCCACTCCATAGCTCCAATCCAATTGGTTGGCTTTCCCATGGTGCCAAGTCCCACAAATCCTTCATGCAAGAGTTCCCTTTAGTTTATCAACAGTGGTCATCATGGCTCCCTTTGCCACTTCCTCCAAATGTTAGCAAAACAAAAAAATCTGACCTGCAGAGTAAAAAAAAAGAGAATTTTATAATAACTTTATAATTTACAGGGTTCCAACAACTCTAACCAATGAACTTTTAAAGTCTTTTGTGAAATTTTTTTTTTTTTTTTAATGGTTGTGGTATGGATTATGGTTGGATTTGAGGGGGAAAAAAAATTTCATTTAAAATTTAGTTTAAAATAATTACAAACATAAGAATGAGAAAAGAAAAATAAAGCATCTTATTTAAATTAATTCAAATAATTTAATTTCCTAAAAAAAAAATTCCCTGTTATGCACAATGAGACACATTTTGTTTAATATGCTTCTCTCACCTGGTCTTGCAGCATCAGCAGGTAAAAGACAGCTATCGGTACAGCCTTGTAAACTCTCTTATCGCCCAACAAACCTGTTTACATTCCTCTGCACTGGGATGACAGATTGATAGATAGATAGAAAAACCGAACAAATTAGCATCAATTTTCAACAAACTACTTAACAATAAGTTGGCCTATTATTACTAATCACAGTCAGAGATCAATTTCCAAACACGCCGACAGGATGGGCGAGCGACGCAACGGCACTGCATCAGTCTGGCGTGGTTTGGACTTTCCACTCAAGGCTGTGACTCATTCTGCACTGTCAGAATATGTATTTGGCATCTGTGCATGACACTGTTGGGAGGCTCTTCTTTTCTCAGGTCAAGACTTGCTGAAGTATGAGATACTTCACCCTCTTGGACAACTGGTTATGGGTACTTGTTTAGGCTTGTCATGCCGATCTAACCACAGGGAAAACTGAACGTGCACCAGCTTGCAATACCTCAAAAGACAAATGCTGCCTGTAATCTACACTGATAAGCGCTATATTACTTTTTATTGTGGATAAAAGCACTTTTAATTAGGGAACAGGCCATTTTCTTTCGGGAGTGTAAGGAAATTATAATGAAATTATCCTAATGCTGTTGCTGTTAACAGCCTTCTTTGAAGGCTCAGGTGACGGCAGGCACAGACAAACTCACCTCGTGACCTGCTTATGGAAGTCCGTGAGCTGCTTGTGTGTGACAGTTACAGCGCCTCCTGCTGTTTCTTTTGGAAGACCCTTCAGTGCGGTTTCCAGCCAGCGACAAAATGTCTAAACACAAACAACAAGTAGAAAAACATCTTGAGGTTTTCACAACATTAAAAATAAAATGAAATGAAAAAATTAAAAATAAGATCAAACAAATACATAAAAAAAAAAAAAAGATAAAAAAAAATGCAATTCAGCCTCAAATTTTATTCTGTGTATTTGGAAAAACAGATAAATTGTAAATTAGGCTGCAAAAAAAATCTAAATATAATAGATGAGGATGAATAGATAAGATGTAGTAGAAAATAGATAAATTAAGATAAAATTAATTTTAAAAATGCAATTCAGCCACAAATTTTATTCTGGGTGTTGAGAAAAATGCTGACAAATTGTAAATTATAAAGCATTAAAATGTAAATAATTTTTTTTTTTAAATAANATTAATTTTAAAAATGCAATTCAGCCACAAATTTTATTCTGGGTGTTGAGAAAAATGTTGATAAATTGTAAATTATAAAGCATTAAAATGTAAATAAATTTTTTTTTTAAATAAGCTTATTTTAATAATAATAATAAAAAAAATAAAAAAAATAGACCTCATGTCTGCTTGAATGCAAAGCAAGTTGCTTTACATAAAAGCGTCTACCAAATGCGTACGTGTTAATATAAATCTGTATTTGAGTGACGTTCAAAAAGTGGTGCGTGTTCAAGGTTGAAAACATACCGGCCGATCAAAGACCATGATTTCCCAGAGTACCTCCGCCACGTCAGGCAGAGTGTAAGGCGGCAGGCAGAAACAGCAGGTGTTGATCAGCTGAGTGACTAGCTGCTGCCCATGCTGCTCCATCGCCTGGCCAATCAGACGTTTTCGCACCTCAAAATCATCCTCATGCTGAAAGAGAGGAAAATCAGTTATATGCAATGAATGAACAGGAACGACAATGTACATACAAGGGCTTTCGTTTAGTGCGGCACTTACGTCATTGGAGACCCCCGTGTGAATAAGGTCTCTGATGAACTTCATAACGCTGCAGTTGGCATCTCGATGGTCCAGGGTGGTGGCAGCGATGGCACACTGGATGATGTGGACGATAATAGTGCTGCTCAGCAACGTGACTGGACTGCGCTGGACAAACCTGAAATTATGAGAAAATAGGTGCATATCTTAATGTATGTTCTTTTGGTGTGGCAAGTCACTTATTTTGGGCTTGTTTTATCATTTCAGGTTGCTTGTTTTTCTAAAACTGCTGGAGAATTACAAAAACACAGAACTGGTACCTTGTGGCGAGTCTAAAAAGATCGTCCACTGTGTCCGGGTGATTGCGCAGTCCATTAGGCTGCTCTAACAGCTGGAAGGTCGGCATACAGAGAGCCTGAAAGGGTGAGAGATATAGCCACTGATCAGTAACACTTAGTTCATAATCGTCACAAGATTCAAATGAAATCACTTTGTATGGGGATCAAAGACATAAGAGTTTCCAAGATAAAAATCTATTATTTCCTTATGAAAATCTAGTTTTAAAACATGAGCCAACAATGTACTCTCTGTATTGTTTCATATGGTTTTGATTTTGTGTTTGAGAGATATTTAGTGGTAAGTGGTAACCTCACAATGTCATAAAAAGGTATACATTTCCTGTATACTGGTTGCACATAAAAGTTGCACTTTACATGTTGGTCACAAGGCCCCTCACTGCTGCAATGTGGACCACACATAGTCCAAAGTCTAACTACAGAGACTATAAGTTGTTAGATTGGAGAATGTTTGTGTGTTACCTGTAGCATATCCAAAAGGCCTTGTCTACATCCTTCCTCCATGCCATACTCATCCACTAGAATACTGCCCAGGTACAGGAAACAGGAGTGAGGGTACACCTGGTACACACTCACCATCTAAAACACAAACACACACACCTTTTAGAGATCTACACCAGCTCTATATTCCAAAAACACAGATACAGATCAGATGAAGTCCATTTTTAGGGCACAGACATACCTGAGTAACGAGTGGCTGTAATAGGGAAGCAGAGCCTTTGCCAACGCAACGCACTGCAAACCTCAGGCAGCGGCAGCAGCGCTCCACTATCCGGTTATCACCCTGATGGGCGTTCAACGTCTCTGACAACACCGGCCAAATCTACAACAAATGAACATAAATGATGTTTAGAAACAAACTAATTTGCGGACAGAGTAAATGTCTGTAATAATGAAATACTGTCAAACTCACATTTAAACATACCTCTTGTATGACTTTCTGGCAGGGGTGTGTCTGTCCATTCTCTACTATAGGGTTTGTGTGTCTAATGGAGAAAAAAATAAACATTTTAGAAAAGAAAACAAAATCAGCAGCACTTTAATTAAAAAAAACAGCATGAAATGGCTTTAACAACACATTTAACATCTTTAATATGATCTTTTCTCAGAGAAAAACAATATTTAGAAGGAAATAATGGATTTTTATTCATTAATACTAATCAAAGACTTTTCTTTACAACATCCATGCACGGATAAATTGTGCAAACTAAGAGCGAGAAAATATTGTGCAGAATTCAGATATTTAACAGCTTTTGACATGTACAATTTCAATTTACCAATTATTTGCAACAAGGACAAATTCTACACTTGATTTTAACTTTTTATGAAAGTTTAAAGCAGGGGAACGTTGATCCTGGAGGGCCATTGTCTTGCAGAGTTTAGCTCCAACCCTAATTAAACACACCTGAAACTAATCAAGGTCTTCAGGATTATTAAAGTTACAGGCAGATGAGTGGGTTTTTTTCAGGGTTGGAGCTAAACTCGGCAGGACAATGGCCCTCCAGCATAAATGTTCCCCACCCCTGGTTTAAAGCCATGATACAAGGATTATTTTCATACGTTTTTAACACCATGACAGCTCCTATGGCTATTTGCGTGGCAAAATCCAGGTTTAAATAATAATAATAATAATAATCTATCTTTCTTTCTTTCTTTCTTTATAGAGCACTTTCACACAACTACTAGTTGAGCCAAAGTGCTGTACAATACAGGTAGAATAAAATGAATAAGAGACAACAAAACATTGAAACACAACATAATACGACATGACATAATACAATTAACATGGCTAGGTAAAAGCTATTGACATAAAATTATTTTTAAGCCGGAATTTAAATACAGGCAGAGAAGGAGCAGCTCTAATAGAAGCTGGTAAATTGTTCCATAGACTAGGACCAGCAACAGCGAAGGCTCGATCACCTTTGCAATGGAACCTAGATCTAGGAACAGTGAGGAGACCAAGGTTAGAGACCCATTTGGTTTATAAATAGAGATTGCCTCAGAGATAAGGTGGGGCTTGATTGTGCAAGGATTTGTAAACAAAAGTTACAATTTTAAAACTAATTCTAAATTTAACTGGTAACCAGTTTAGTGAAATAAGAATGGGCGAGATGTGATCGAACTTTCGTCTGCCTGAAATCAATCTTGCAGCAGCATTTTGGACCATCTGTAAGCGGACTATAGAAGACTGACTTATTCCATAGTAAAGTGAATTACAGTAATCTAGACGAGATAGAACAAACAAGTGAATAATCTGTTCAAACTGTTTAACAGAGTAAAGATTTGATTTTCGATAAACGCTGTATGTGGAAAAAACATGATTTGGCCACTGCACTATTTTGTTTCTCAAAACCCAATTTTGTATCGTATCGGTGTTTTGTCCAGACGGATCTGGCATTTTGGGAGCCTGAAACCGCTATTTTTTGAAACCGGGTCCAGAACGGATAAATCTGAAAACGACACCCTTGCGTTTTCATGTGTACAGCCAATCCGTACATTTTGTGAAACGATAAGGTCATCACCCCACGTCTCGACCCTAGTCAGACACCGCTACGTCATGTAACAGCAACAACAACAACAACAGCAGACTACATGCTTGTGTTCATGCCACAGAAGCTACTGAGCCTATCAGCTTTACTAAAGTAAAGCTTTATTTCGAAGCTTTACTAAAGTTTGTTTACAGCACGCAAGGTTTATGCGCACACTCCAAGCCTTCTCCATTTTTAGTGCATCTCTATGGCAGAATTACAGCGGCACATACTGGTCTGGCATGTATACTACATCGTTTTGAGTCTGTTTCAGTGGTTTCTCGTGTACGCAGATATTTCTTGAGAAGAGGGGGAAAAAAAAGATCGGATAGGAAAAGCTGGATGTGGCCTCAGAGGACTAGAAATAGTCACAGCCCAATAAAATATTTTACAGACACTAAGCTCTGGCATAAAGTGCAATGGTGGTCATGGTGAGTGTCTAACCTGAAGATAACAGCCAGCCTGTCCAGCCACACGGTGGGGTCTGATGATTTCCCACTGCTGGAGTCCTGAGCCAGTAGCTGGATAGAAAGACAACACATTACTTTATTGAGTTAAACACAGACATAAGACATACAGACCAAACAGTTACGAGCATCTAACCTTCTTCAGTGCCATGACCTGAACTGCACACAGATCGTTCAGACACTCCGCAATCTTCTCCAGGGGGAGTCGGGCCAACACCAGCGCTGTGCCTGAAGCAAACCAATCACACCACTTAAACCAAACCAGCCATACAACAAGGGCATGACTAAGATCAACAGAAAAGCGTTGAACGCTACTTTAATGTGAACCGTGTAAAACACCAGCTAACAAACCATCAAAGATCAACAAAAGAAAACTACAATTAACATCTTTGCAGTATAAAAGTGTACCACACCTTTCAGCAGGCCAACGGCAGCATCCGTTGACAGGGCAAATGAGTCGAGAGCGCGGGCGATGTCCAGCAGGCCCTGGAAGTGCTGCGCCATGTGGTCTCGACACACCGAGCAGATGTTGTGAATGGCTTTAGCTGCCGCAGAGGCCAACGGCTTCTCCCGCAAACCCTTCATCAGGAAGTTCAAAACAGGATCTGCCAACCCAATTCATGTGTCATGAATACACAGAGAGAAACAAAACATCCTGCAGGTGAAGATAAACCAGACTCTTTTGTGACAGTCACCTAGCATGCAAGGGTTCCGGTCGATCACTTCACTCATTTCTCCGACCAGCTCAATGCTGGTGTAGCGGACAGCAAGATGGACAGTCTCGGGAAGCAATACTATCTGCTCCAGCACCTCCGTTAGGGTGGGATTATTCTCACTAGAAACCAGCAGAGGGAGACATTTTAGTGTTACAAACATTAAGCTTCATGTAATACAGAATCCCCAGTTTGAAAAAGTGTTTTGGACAAATGACTAGGGCTGAAAAATACAGATTTCATGATTAATTGCTAGGGGTGTGACGAGACACTTAGTTCACGAGACAAGACGAGACAAGATTGGGTTCAAGAGAAAGAGTATTTTTCAGAAATCCTCAATGACAAAATTCATGACTGGAAAAACAGTCTGCAGGTGCATTTTGAAACATTTCACTTTCGATTTTGCGATCACAAGTACAATGTGTATAGGGAGCGGCAGTGCTGAGTGCGCATTCTACAAAATGTATCTTACATTCTACAAGATTTATTTTAACATTATCTGTTACACAACAAATCCTCAGCCATGGTCTTGTCAGTCATCTCGCCTTACTCTCGTCACGTGATCAGTGAACTGTAATTTCAGCTGCACTGTGCGTGACTCTGCACTCACGCTGGATAAGCAGAGCAGACATTTTAAATAGTTTACAATTGAAACAACAGTTATACCACTGAATTAAGTGATTTTTATTTCTATAAATAAAAGCAAAACAACAGTGGAGGCAGTTCCACGGTGGGCACCGTAATGTGATGTAAATGTAGCGGTGGCATATTCTATGCTAATTTCACCCTCACGCTCCATCATGGCGATATCGCGAGACAGCTTTTCTGCTCGACGAGAAATCTCGTCACGTTTTAATATTCCGAGATCTCGTCACACCCCTATTAATTCCCAATCTTCTCGTCACAGCCCTATTAATTCCCAATCTTCCTGCAAAATAATGGATTTCTAGTGAGCTGTCTTCAAGGGCTGCATGCAAAAAACAAACATTCAACAATCATGTTCACAAAAAAAGTCATTTGATTGTGAGTCACTACACTGGCGTTCTATGCTTGATTTGCTAAATAGAACCTGGAGATCTAAATGAATCAGAAAATCTCTTTCAATACCCAGCCATACAAATGACAAGAATTTATTTTATTATTTGTAACTTCAGCATCAAAACTATATTCAAGGCAAAATAATAATAAAAAAATACAGTTGTATACACATCCATAACCATATCCTTACTTTTACAAAAGACAAAGTTAAAGATGTTGTCATTTAAAAGATTACAAAAAAAGTGTTGGTAACATTTACAGGACAAGATGATATTAAAATGTATCTAATATGCAAATATATTACTCAAATGCTATGCCTCGAACAAGAAAATGAAGCTGCTGTGTCATGACTGAAAGTGATACTCACGGATCGACACTCTTAGCAATGGAAGCCATGATAAACAGAACAGCCTCAGTTACTTCCCATGGGGGGTTTCCCTCCTTCAGAGTCGAATACAGCTGACGAGAGGACACAAAATGTTTATAAAAAGAATATTTAACTTGGGTTGAATATTCCCTCTCGTTTCTCAGTAAACCATGCAAAATTCTAAAAATCACTTTGGGTTCTGTACCTCAAATCAATTTCACTTCATGTTTCTATTCTTGAAACTATAAATTCTACCTGTGAGAAACACTCCATGGAGCCAACTAGGAAAATCACATCCTTCACAAGATCAGACACTCTCATCCTGAACTCCCCAAAATCATCTGTGTCCTCAGGGACTCCCTCCTATACAGGAATCACAAAATAAGAGATGAAGAAAAAAAAGCTGGAAATCGTGAACCATTTATTGCACATACTAGAAGCCATCAATTAATGATTTGAGTTTCCTGTGAAGGAAGAAGACAGACAAGTGGAAAGGGAAGAATGCTCACATGATCTGGGTCAAGTTGGCAGTGGCGGGCGAGACTGTGAAGTAGCCTCTGTATGAATGGCCTGAACACTCTGTGCAGCGCTGGATCATTCATTTTATAAAGATGCTCTCCCAGACGGTACCAAAAGTTGAACGAGATCTCAACCACCTGATGAAGGACAGATATACATGCTCACTTGTCATTATGGGTGCAGATGATTAACTACGTGTCAGCCTTCACACTCACCTCATACTGGGGATGTCCGGCACAAATAAGCAGCAACTCCAGGGTGCGTAGATCTCCCATACCCTGGCCAGGAGTCCTTACCGTCATCTCCAAAAATGTCTCACACAATTCAGTGAAGATCCGGCAGTAATTTAGCACCCTGTAGTGGAAAAATGCAAGCAAGATCCAAAACCATCCCAAAACCTAGTAATCTTCCTACTTCAAGAGCATGAATATGCCGCTTTCAAAATTACCTTATTTTGGCCAAATTATAAGGCTTAGTGAGGTTTCTTCCACTGAGAAGGAAAGCCATTAACATTGCGTTTAAAGGAAAAAATATCCATTATGGCGGAAACAGCGAGTTAAATTTTTATTAATTAACCCAAAAATGAAAATTATCCACCCTATTTATTCACCCTCAAGCCATCCTAGGTGTATATGACTTTTTCCTTTAGACGAACACAATTGGAAATATATTTCAAAATATTCTTGCTTTATAATGGTTGTGAAGGGGGGACCAGATTTTGAAGCCAAAAAAAAAAAATGCATCCATCCATAATAAAAGTAATCCATACAGCTCCAGGGGGTTAATAAAGGCCTTCTGAAGCAAAGCAATGGATTTTTGTAGGAAAAATATCAATTTTTTTTAAAACTTTATTAACAATAATTACTAGCTTTCGGCAAACGGCCATACGCATTGATTTGCGGTGGAAGAGTATCCTCTGACCTGACACACGATGTAATGATAAACGCGGAAGCGCAGAGGATAGAGCAAAACAAAACACCAGTCATGAATTAGAAGTCTAAAACGATAATTTTTAAAGAGAAACGTCAAAGGATTTCGATATAAGAGAAGAGGAGCTTGAGTTTGTTGCACAACCCTATTTGTTTGAACCGCAAGAGCTTACGATACTCCTACATCCTGCGTCATACATCGTGTCAGGGGGTTACTCATTTGCCGCAAGTCGACTTGTGTAGTATGTGTACGGTCGTCCGCTGGAAGCTAGTTATTTGAATTTATTGTTTTAAATATGGATATTTGTCTAACAAAAATGAATCACTTCGCTTCAGAAACCCTTTATTAACCCCCTGGAGCCGTATGGATTACTTTTATTATGGATGGATCAATTTTTTTGGCTTCAAAATGTGGCCTCACAACCATTATAAAGCTTGGAGAAGCAAGTATATTTTTAAATATATCTAAGATTGTGATCATCTGAAAGAAGATAGTCATAGCAAAATGCTAATTTCAAACTATTGAAATCAACTGAGAGTTAAACTCCCATTTAAGGAATTTCGCAATTTGAGATTTTAGCATATCAACATGCTAATGTCAAACTACATAAAAAAAATAAATTGTGAGTCAACAGTTTAAAGTATTGCACAAATTGGAACTTTTAGCATAGCAACATGTTAATGTCAAACTATATTCAAATCAATTCAGTAGAGTGCTCCGTTTAGCAAAATGCTAACATCAACTATTGAAACCAATTGTGAGTTGAGTCTCCCGTAGGCTTTGTGTGACAAGCGCTATTTGTTTTAGCTTTTCATTTACACCGTTTCAACTGTCACTTATGATCCCATGTGACTTAAGCAGCATGCAGCTCACTGGGTATGGGAACAGAGCCATTAGGGTCTTTCACACCAGGTAGTTCTAGGAACTAGCCACCAAGGTGGTTCCCTGACAACTAATATTTCCTCTAGGGCCATTTTCCTGGTTGCATTTGCACCGCCAGGAGGAACTCTGAAGTGACGTAAGCCATACTTGTTGCTGTGACTTATTTTGAAGGCGCTGAGAATGCCCAAGCCTGAGAACACAGCACTCCTATTTTCTTTTAGTTTATGATCCGTTTAACAGTCCTGTATAATATGTTAATAGATTAGAACTGTTATACAAAGAAAGTAGACAGTATATGTTAAAGTATTTGCAATTGCTGTGTCGTTGATGCCCAACATCGCTAGCTGAGCAGAAGTACATAATCATGTTTTGCTTGGTCCAAAGTTGCATTGGATCTTCTTCATAGCGTCAAGGTTGAGAGGTCCATCTTTCACCATTTTCCATGTTTGTAGAGTTAGTTTGTGGAGTAAATATATAGGCTATAATCTGTGTGTTTACACAGCTTCTTTAAAAATGGTGGGTGCTGGTGTTTCGCGTGCGTTAGGCCATTCAGCATACACTTACGTCACTGATAGTTCCTTTAGTGCTGGATTAGACCCTACTCTGAAGTAGGAGCTAATTTAGTTCCCCCAAAAGGAGTTCCTAGAACTAAAATCGTTTCTAGTTCCTGTGGTGCAGACACGCCAAAAAGCGGGTACTTCCATCAATAGTTCTAGGAGCTATGAAAAGGTTCCTCTGGTGCAAAAGCCCCTGTTGTGTTAGAGGTCTGCACAAACTCCATGCATTGATCATAAACAATGCCATACTTACTTGTCGAGGTCCTCTCGGGCTACGGCCATGTGGTAGGCTGTTTCTAAGGTGAGGACTCCCTGGAAGAGCTGCATGGCCAGGGGCATGTTTATGGCCACGTTCTCGATCGCATACAGCGCTGAACACACGCAGTCTGATGCCGCCTCGTGCAGGTTTGTAGACGTCTCATCCCTCTGCTGCAATGAAAAGGGTAAAATAAAAACAGATTTTTAAAGATAAGTGAAAGGGAGAAAAGGAAGTGAACATCTGATCGTATTTGCTGATCTCACCAGCACTTGGAAGAGAATCATAAGCAGTTGATTGTTGGCCATGAAGTTGTTGTCCAGCACTCCTAAATTAAACCAGCTCCCCAAACATCGGAACACCTTGATAAGCATCTTCTCAGTGTGTCCGGACTTCTCCGCACATGTCACCTGATCATGGAAAAGCAACAACAATAGCTAAGCTCAGAATCAAAAACTATTTATTTAAATGTTTAGGCAAAGTCTAAACCACTAAAATGATTTGCATGGATGGAATGATAGCACAGAACAAAGGTTGGGCTTTATTAAGGGTTAAAAAAAGCAAAAGCAACATATGATGGGCCTACAAAAGAAGAGATGTGTTTTTATGCCTTGCAAAATACATTTTGTGAATTCTGCTGATATAAATTAAATAAGGTAAATCTACCTGGCAGACTTAGATGATGTCCAAATTACAAGAGTGACCTTGATAGCTTTTTTAAACCATATACCATAATTTATCAGCAAAAATAAATAAAAATATTATAGCCACCATGGAGTTATATTAAACCTCTAAAATGAATTAATGTATTACTGCAAATTAAAAAAACAAACACATTTGTTGTAAATAATTTTTGAAAAGAAACATTAATAAAAAGTAAACAGTAAATAGTTGAGCCCTGCATTTTGCTGACAACATAATATGATGGTGATTCAAGTCTCTTGCATTAGGGCATGCACAGACAGGTTAGGCATCTTGTTTAGGTTGGAAAGTGGGCAATAAATGATAGAATAGATAGAATAATGTCTGCACCAGAAGAGTGACCACTGTGGTAGAGTAGTAGGCCAGATCTTCAATGATCTCTGTCCGTCGATTGGCTCCAATCCTCAGAGAGCGGCTATGCACCTCCTCCGGCAGTACCGTGAGTATCTCAATCAGGAAAGGCATGGAGGACACATCATTACTGTATCTGGAAGGAGCAAAATCAAGCATTGGGTAGATGATAAAATTTCAAGGTGTGACAATGGACAACTACTTTAAACAGAATTCTTTTAGAATTATTACACAAATGCTGTTTTTGTCTGAGACCATATGGAATATTTGTGCTTCAGGTTAGAGTTGCACCAGCGTGCACAAGTTCTTATTTAAATTGGAAAGTAAAGTCTACACTAGAGGCTTAGTAACTACTAGCTAGTTTGTAACTAACTCTATACTTTTTTGGATGCACCATTTGTTCTTAAGGCAGAATGCTAGCAGGGCATAAGCTCTTTGTAAAGTAATGCGTAGTCGCATAAGATGACGTTTACCATCAATGTTTCAATAACAGCTTTCAAATACATGAGCAGAAGTTGTTGAAATGTTGTGAATGTCAGTTTATCCTTCATTCTAACTTATTATGCCTCATGTAACGGTAAAAATAAGTTCATTAAATATAATACTACTTAATCATGAATAACAAGTGTTTTTTATATGTAAATAACATTCAGAAACTGTATTTAAAACTAAATGAATAAGGATCAAATAAATACCCATACTAAATAAATAACTTTTTTTGATTATGACAACATGGACCGATGCACACAGCGGCGTGCTGTTTAAGATGGGTTTGTGTTGAAGAGCTGCTAACAAAGTAATCTTTTCACTTAATGTTCTCTCTCTTAAAATGTAAGCGAGTGTAAATGTCAGCATTTTCATAAATGTCTAAAGAATTAAAGACTGTCAGGTGAAACAAGAGCTTATTGATACAGTTCAGTCAGTCTGCTAATTTATTCCAACAGTTACTCCTGATCGAAGGCTTCCGTAAATATTTAGTTTATACATACTCTTCAACTAAGTTTAATGGTGCAATGCAAAAATATTTAGTAGTGCGCAAGTTGTAACTTAGTGCCCATTTAGGTCAAAACTAGGATACATTGTAATGTACGCATAGATGGTGCAACCAGCCCCAGGTTATTAAAATTGGTGCTATTTAGGTAGTTTTGCAGCTAAGCAACCCTAATTCCGACCCACTTTCAGTATATGGCGGGGGAAAGCAACATAACATCCATTCTGGTGTGAACTATTCCTTAAATATCACTCATAAACAGAGCCACAGACAAGAAACCTATCAATAAAATGTAAATGAGAGAAAGTCTGTAGAAGATTCTTACTTCTCTATGAGGGTGTGAACACAGCCTTTCCACGAGGCCATCTGAAGAGCCAGATCTGCGATTGCCAATGCAAGCTGGGAGAGAAAATGACATTAGAACACCAGCGCCACTTTCTTAACAGCTCTCAATATGTAACACTGCAGTGTGGTCGCGATGGACGGTCCCTCTCAACACCTCACACAGCATGTTCAATATACAATCATTAACAGCAGATGTTTGAGGTCATCAGCAGCACTGACTTACATTTTAATTCAGTGATCACAGGACACAAATCATGTATGTTCAGCGCATAAGCACGACAGACGATGGGATACCTGTGTGACGATGATGGGAGACAGGTCTTTGAGGTTCTGGATGTGAGACAGGAGCGAATCTCTCAGTGCGGTGTGGGTCTCTGGGGGAAGCTCGTAGAACGACGTCTGGATCTTCATCTTCATCGTCTGGGCTGCAAAGTAACACGATTCCACGTCCTGCTTCAGCTGCAGGAGCTGATCCGAGATCTCCCACGCGTACATCTGCAAGGTTCAGCACAGAAAAAACTACTTCAGTGAGGAGGTGCCAATAACATCAGATGATTATGAGATGATCGCCACCCTCATCAATGCATAATTTCTGTTTTTGGATATTTCTAATGACTAAATAGCGCTAAAAACGATTCCTTCACATCAGTAGCCTTAAATAAACTGTATTAACTCATTTCACTTATATAATCAGCATTATATTAGCCACCCCACTCTCTAATTATTACTATCAACCACTGAATATCAAGTCAGACCAGTTGCCTTTTGCATAAGTAAAGCAAAACTTGAACATCAGATGTGTCACAACAAGATAAATATTACTCATGCAAATAAATTGAAACATCAGGAACCAGGAACTTGTGTGTAACATTGTAATGCACAACCTGAAGAGACAGATTGTCTCAGTGTGTGAGGAGCAGGACAATCAACTTAAATGTCAAGGTGAAGCCATGCAATTCATAATACTGATGCCATATTGTGCCACACATTAGAGGAAAAGCTGATTCTTATTGAATTTACTGCATTTAGCAGTAGGCCAAATTATGGGGTAATAATACAATATTGTGTCATTTTCTTTTGCAAAATGCAACATATGCTTTGCAAAATCTCACCCATAGGTTTGTGGTTTATAATTTTAACACCTTCTATTTCTCGCAGTTTGCTGATGCGGAACTAAATCAAGAACCAGTAACTCAAAGCAGAAAGGGTGAAACGGCAAACTAAGGGTGTTTAATGTTCTACAAAGGTGGCATTAATGCATATACACTGGAATTACAATCACAGTATTGATGTTATAACTATATCTTGTGATGCCCAGAAATGCTCTAGAAAAGATTCAGCCTAGTTTGAATTCAACATACCCTGCCAGTAAACCGTGTTTTGAAACATGGTACCTGGTTTTTAGCTGGCCCAAGATGGTAAAACATCTTGGAACAGCAAAAATCAACTACTAGTTGTTCATTCCGGTTTATAAGGTGGACAAGCTGGTTTTTGGAATATGGTCAACCAGGTAAATCCCAGCAACAAACTCGTTCCCATGTTACAAAACACAACTACCAGCTTTCTAACAAGGCAGTCTAGGTGATAAACCCGATTTGCGCAAGTTATTATGTTTACATTAACTATTTCCGCAAAACTTGTTGCTTAAATCCACTTATAACTCGACCATCAAACCACAGACAAGCTAGATGGATTTAGCAATGGATACAAATAAACCCCCACAACAGCCCAAACACATGTGACCACCTCCACTTCCCAACACAGCAGATGTTGATGCTTTAAAAATCTGCATTGCGGCCTAAATGGACACCGTTTTAAATGAACTGCATATTGTAAGTGTTAATTAGTGAGTGAGGGTGCTGTGGCGCAGTAGGCCCGCTAATGAACGCACCGATCTCTGCAGCTCTCCCAGCCAGACCGAGGCGCGCTCCTTGCCGGCAGGGTCCGGGTCGTGATACAGCGCCTGCACGGCCTGGTAAACCAGCGGCAGGGTAGGTTTCCCGCCTTCCATGGCGCTCTTCTGTTTCTAGATGATGTAGATATGGAATAAATGACACTGCTTGCGCTTCTCGGAAGGTTGTAGACGCGCAGGTTTACTGTTTATTCGGCCCTCGCGTTCTCCGATCTGGCCGCCATCTCAAGCAGACACAGGGCGCTCCTGTCAAACAAGTCCGTGTGGAAACCGAGACACAGGAACTATAATTAGTCAAGACTAGAGCGATTTTATAATAAGAACGCGCTATTCGGACAGTTTATAGAAAGATATACAGTTATGAAGAAGAATACATCAGGTTTGAATGTGTTTTAATGTTTGTGAATTCAGCATATTACGAGGTATACTTACTACGGCGATAATTTCATTGTAGACACACCCACTGCTACACATTCGTTCTCATGAAACGGTGACGGAGCCATTTGTGTTCCATATGGGAGTCGTCAGGAATCGATTATGGTTCAGAATCGATTCCTGACGACTCCCGTATGAAACATAATTGGAACCAGATTGGTTCCAATTCTATCCCGATTCTTCTTTACGATTCAGAATCATTAACGGTCCCTTCAGTGATTCTTTTAGTACTTTCAAGGATGAAATACTTTGAGGGGAAAGGCAATTCTTATTGAATTTACTGAATTCTTTTGTTAAATTATGGGATCATTTCTCATATGTACAGAGCAGAACTAACAAAATGTAATACATTTGTTTCTAGGCTTTTACATAAACTATAAAAAGGTAATGTTTATATTTATTTATTCAGTAAAATACCAATGATTACAACAAAACACATATTATGTACCTTGTCTGCACTTTATATGAACAACCAGTTGTGACATTTATGATTTAAGTCTAATTTAAGACATAAAGGGGTTGGACAGTGAAACTGAAACTGGCCAATATAGTGTTGGAGGTTTCAAGCCTATTTATATGCGGCCTGGTGGCCAAACTTAACTGATTTTACATTCCATCAGTAAGTGTGAATGTTGAATTAGCAGAGCAATAGCACAGCTGTACATACAATTGTGCAGTCCACACAACATAATGGGAGACATATCAGAGTTTAAAAGAGGACAAATTGTTGGTGCATGTATCGCTGGCTCATCTTAGACCAGCAGCAAGTCTTTGTGTTGCATAGAGAGTTGGGTATCCAGGGTAATGTTGGCATAGCATGTAGGACGAACCACATCCAACAGGAGTAGCCTAACTGTTGATGCAAGAGGAGGCTGTCTGAAAAGGATGTCCAGGTACTAACCCGGATTGTATCCAAAAAAACATAAAAACACCACTGCCCAACTCACTGCGGAATTAAATGCGCTCATCAATCATTTTTCCTGTTTCCACCAAAACAGTTAGCCGGGAGCTCCACAGAGTCAGTATTCATGGTCGGGCTAGCCAATCCTTTAGTCACTCACGGCAAAGCCAAATGTTGTTTCATTGGTGCAAATCTTGGACTGTGGACAATGTGAAACATGTATTGTTCTCTGATAAGTCAACCTTTACTGTCTTTCTCACATCCGTAGGAGTTATGGTGTTGAGAAGCCCCAAAAAGGATTAATACCCGGACTGTTGCTACTCAGAGTGAAGCACAGGGGTGGATCAGTGATGGCTTGGGCTGCAATATCATGGCATTCCCTATACCGTGCTTGATGGGTGCGTCAAGGACTACCAAACCATTCTGGAGGACCATGTGCACTTAATGGTACAAACATTGTACCCTGAAGGAGGCGCCGTGTATCAGCATGATAATGCAACAATACACACAGCAAGACTTGTGACAGAATGGTTTGATGAACTTGAAAGTGAAGATGAACATCTCCCATGACCAGCACAGTCACCAGGTCTAAATATGTTTGAGTCACTTTGGGGTATTTTGGATGAGCAAGTCAGAAAACGTTTTTCTCCACCAACATCACACATTGACCTGGTCATTGTTCTGGAAGAAGACTGGCTCCAAAATCCCTCTGGCCACTGTGAAGGACTTGTATTTGTCATTCCCAAGATGAACTGATGCTGTTTGGCTGCAAATGGAGTCCCTATACCACTAATAAATTATTGTGGTATAAACCCATATGTTTCAGTTTCATTGTCCAACCCCTGTAGCATAACACCGTAGCAGTTCTTGGTTCATTTCAAGTCAGACATGAATAAATGAATTACTTTCATTACAGTATTGAGTCAGTTTCCGCACCGACTGAATAGATTTCATTCACAAAAAAGAACCGGTTCAGAAGAGTCATTCTTCTGGGACTACACTGTTCGCACAGGATGTTGATTCAGCAAAAAGAACCGGCTCATAAAAGTCACTGTTGTAATTATCTATATTAGCTAGTAATTTACACTTTATTAATTAAATTTGTTATTCGTTACATTTGTGCTGTAAGTTGCACATAGTTTAAGAATCAGTCCTTGAAAAAATGTATATTTGCTGAACAATGATCTGAATATAGGGGGACACATCCCATATCTTTCCCTTTCTCTTTCTTGTCTATTTCTCCTTTTCTATCATACAAATTTATCTCTCACACATTTGCATAACAGTCTAAAATGATCTTCCAAACAGCACAATTCCATATAGATACCTTCACATGAATTTATATTTCAGTTTTTGACAAATAAATCTTCCACTTTATTCACACACATCCAATGAATGTAAACATATGCATCATTTATTGATATGCTGTTAATAAAGGTTCATCTCTGTAATTCCCAGGATGTCCATCACCTTCCTGTAACCCAGGTCGTATCATACCCATGCAACTCAGATACATAGCTTGGTTACAATACAAACCCGGGTCACTGGATGGCATCTGACTTTCGTGAACTGGATCATTTAATATTTATAAGACTACAAAATCAACGTACAGTACAAAATATCAAACACAAACATATGTGCAGTCTTATTTTTGGAGGGAAATAATACAAATAATACAATATAAAATGAATATGATTGTCAAACATGCAGGTTATTAATAGGGGTACTTTTTTGTATGAACAGAATAAATAAATATTAAAATTGTGCATCTACAAATATAAACAGAAAACATATTTCTTCCAGACACTTCAAATTAAAGACCTGCAAATAATCAATTAAACATTAAAAGTAACTGCAAAATTTAGATTTTGATTATATCTGTGCAAATAAAGAACTCAAACTAAACAAGCTAAACTAATAATTCTAAAGAGGCATACTTTGCAATGAATAATATTATACTACATTTCATAAGTTATAATGAATTATTAACAAAAATCACATTGCAAAACGCTCCTAACCTATACGACAATACTTACCTGCCAAAACCAGAGAAAAGAAATGGCAAGTAAAGAAAGAGAGAGGAGAAGAAAAGAGACTCCAAGGAGAAATGAGGGAACTTAAGTAAGGTGTATAAAAAGAGGCTGGATGTATAGGATTTACAGTTTAACACTCTTTATCTCTCCCTAGATTATCAAAATTGACCCACAATCTAAGTCTCAGCTAACAAGATAAACTGCCAGTTTGGACGTAATCCCTTTGACATCAATGCGCGTTGTGGGGATTTTTAGGGATTGGTTTAGGTAAAATCTGGTTTCCAAGATTACGGCTCATCCTTGTGCTTGGAGACCTTAAGAGTTTGGTTTGCCTTTCACCTGCTTATACTGCTGCTCATGAAATAAAAGCCAAGAGATAATGAGCTTGTTTGGCCTAAAAAAAAATCCAAGCCAATACTTTAAGTTGTTATGTTACCTTCAACGAGATTTTGCGCACCCAAATCAACCTATCAGGATCCAGTGATTTAAGGACAGTGTTTTTAGTATAGAGAAAATGCTTCAAAAGCTTCAAAACCATTTAAGTGTCTTAAAATTATGGGCCAGTTAGAAAATATATCTTCAGCATCCTCAAAGCTTGAATCGTAAATTGTGAAAGAATAGTAAAATGCTCAGAAAATCAAGTCACATTTATTTATATAACACTTTATACAATATGGATTTTGTCCAAGCAGATTCACAATAAGGAAAGTAACAGTGTTAATGTTGCACAATTCATCAGTTATGAAACAATTTCAGCTGTGGAACAGCTCTTCAGAAGACAATAGTGTCATTATTCAGCTCAGTTTACTTCAATGTTGATTCAATTCAGTTCAGCAATGTTGCAAAGTTCATCAATTATGAAACAAGTTCAATTTAGCACTTAACTTGTAGTGATGTTACCCTATTAAAATAAATTTGGGAAGATGGAGAAATAAAATTCTTAGTTTCACAAATCATGATTCAACTATTAGCGTCAATTAATGACACCAAAAATGACTTTTTGGTGTCCATTAGGCAAGATTAAAGTTTAGCAAGTGTTTGACAGGTTGTGAAATAACTCAATCTAACCTAGTTGGCTACATTTAAGTGTTAAATTGTTAAATTTAAGGGCAAAATTATTAAAATAAAATAAATAATAATAAAAAAACAGTGCAGAAATGGTATTCAATGCTATATGCCTCTGTTACGTGTGTTGTTTGTAGACTACAATAATGCTAAATTAGACTCAATGAACGGGGTCAAACAAAGTAGTACTGTTAACCTCAGTTTTAGTTCTTTTGTTTTTCACAGGTTAAATCACAAATGTCAACCAAGATGCCCCCCAAAAACAATAGTTGCAGAACATCAACACATTACGTTGAAAAACATCAACTGAAGATTCAAGATAGTTTGATTCCATTGATTCATTATAAACCTTAAAAATCTTAATTTAAAGAGATTGGAAAGCAAAATGCAGGTCAAATGTGGACCAATATGTGAGTTCCAACAATTGCTTTATACAATACAGATTGTTTCAAAGCAGCTTCACAGTGATAAACAGAGATATAACAGTGTGTCAATGTTGCAGAATTAATCAGTTATGAATCAAATTCAATTTCAAGCTGTAAAGCAGCTCTAATACTGTCATCATTATTCAGCTCAAGTCAGTTCAGTGCTGATTCAATTCAGCTCAACTCGTTTAATTCAGCTAAAGCAGCTCTACAGAAGGCAATAGTGTCATTATTCAGCTCAAGCCAGTTCAATGTTGATTCAATTCAGTTCAATAACAGTGTGGACACTGCAAAGTTCCCAAAATTATGAAGCAAATTCAGTTAAGCTGTAAAGCTTGTCATTATCCAACTCAATTCAGTTCAAGTTCAAGTTCAGAATAATATTACTGAATATCAATTGTCTTTTAGAATTGTCTTTCTAGATGTGGAATAGGCTGTTGTTTTTGTTGTAATTCAACCGTAAACATATAATATTCTCTGCTTTTCTTAGAAAAACACGTGTTGCCTAATCATGTGCTTAGAGATTTGAATGTAATTCGCATGGACAGGGCGGATTATCCCGGCAACATGTCCGGAAGATCACCCAGAGGATGATCTTCCTTTTCATCCACAACTTTTCACACCAGGCAAGACTTTGAGGATTTTATAAAAGGCTATCCCGTCCGCATTCAGTCAGTCAGGCTGCTCATTGACTCTACCAGGACACCGTGTAAGAACAAGGCCTCTAACGGCGCAACCATGGACGCGTGGGCCGTTCAGTTTGGAAACATTTCCAAAGTCAGCCCCTTCGAGGGCCCACAGTACCACCTGGCCCCCAAGTGGGCTTTCTACCTGCAGGCAGCTTTCATGGGCTTTGTATTTTTTGTGGGCACCCCTCTGAATGCCGTTGTCCTCTTTGTTACAATGAAGTACAAGAAGCTCCGACAGCCTCTCAACTACATCCTGGTGAACGTCTCCCTAGCAGGCTTCATTTTCGACACATTCTCTGTAAGCCAAGTATTCGTCTCCGCTCTTAGAGGTTATTTCTTCCTCGGTCATACGTTATGTGCGATGGAAGCCGCGATGGGTGCGATTGCTGGTAAGAGTCTAAAAGTTTGAACAGCATAGGCATTACATTCAGATTGGTGCGCTGATGATTTTCTTGCTTTCACAGGTCTTGTGACGGGATGGTCCCTTGCTGTTCTGGCTTTCGAGAGATACGTGGTCATCTGCAAACCCTTCGGAAGCTTCAAGTTTGGGCAAGGCCAGGCCATCGGAGCCGTGGTGTTCACCTGGGTCATTGGTATCGCCTGTGCCACTCCTCCTTTCTGGGGATGGAGCAGGTGAAGGAAATTTTCTTGGTGAGATATTTGGAAACACACACTCATAATTTTAAAGATTGATTTTATTTACATTTTAATTTACAGATACATTCCCGAGGGTCTCGGCACCGCCTGCGGACCTGACTGGTACACAAAAAGCGAGGAGTACAATTCAGAAAGCTACACTTACTTCCTCCTGATCACCTGCTTCATGATGCCAATTACCATCATCATCTTCTCTTATTCACAGCTCCTGGGAGCCCTGCGTGCTGTGAGTGTCCCAACTTAATGCTTTTAACAAACTCTTGTAGACAGAAATGGATAAAAATGTGTTTTCTTTAACAAATATTTATTTATTATTTATTTATTGCATATATCCAGGCAATATTTGTGGTGCATTTAATAATTATTTAATTATTTTGCTTCTGATTTTCAAATTCTGGCCATGCGTAAATAGATATAGCCGATCAGAGTCCTTCATGTTCTTTGCTTCCAAAGCAATGCAAAACAAAATAAATGTTTATTTTTGCAAACTACTGCCAAATTTTTCTTCATGTATCCCACACTTTCTGGCCAAAAAAATTCCATTAGATATTATGTTAGATATTACCATGACCTTCCCATGAGCTATTATGATTTTATTAATTACTCTGAGTTTTCCATGTCTTTTTCCAATCAGATAAGGATTTTTTTTTTAATAAAATAATTTAATATAAAAATTAATAATGTAATATTGTGTTTTAATGTTTTAAATGTATAATTTAATGCACTCATGGAGTAGAATACTAAATATCTATTTTAGAATTGAGAATAACAAATATGGTCACACTGTTTACTAAATCTCTACTAAAATCTCTAAATCTCAATATCTTTCAGAATATGTGTGAATGCTTCATCAAAATAAACATGGATATTTCAAAAGCTATCAAATTAAATATTTCAATATTTACTCATAGGTTGCAGCCCAGCAGGCTGAGTCAGCCTCTACCCAGAAGGCCGAGAAGGAAGTGTCCAGGATGGTTATTGTAATGGTTGGCTCTTTTGTGCTTTGCTATGGCCCTTATGCCATAACTGCAATGTACTTTGCCAATGCTGAAGATTCAAACAAGGATTACCGTCTGGTCGCCATCCCCGCTTTCTTCTCAAAGAGCTCCTGTGTATACAATCCCCTAATCTACGCCTTCATGAACAAACAGGTGTGATGTACAAAACAAGTGTGTTGAATAATAACTGTGCACATGCAGACAAACACTAATCTTCCATTTTATATTCCAGTTCTATGCCTGCATCATGGAGACGGTATTTGGCAAGAAGATTGATGAGGCCTCAGAGGTTTCCAGCAAGACCGAAACCTCTTCTGTGGCCGCATAAATTATTCCACACCACATTTACAACTTGTCTGGACCTGTTTTCCTGTTATCCTCCCCCTGATTGTTCAAATCCCGTACCTTTACACATTGTCAAGAGCCAAGGGAACCCCTTTGTCCCGAAGACACAGCCCGCTGGATGGTCAAACCGGGTGCGATATCCTACCATCCTTCCTGTGCAGAACTGGTACATCTTCAAATACGTCTTTTATTTATTTTTTGTAATGAAAACACTGCTATTTCATGTTAAAACAATGCATTACGCATTGATGATGAAGTAGAATATTTAATTTTCAACTCGCAAAAGAAAATCTTAAAAAAAGAAAAAGAGAGATAATAATATGAGACATCCTCTCGTGTGAATGGACTCGTGCAAACTGAAAATGGAAATTCCTGATTTTGTTTTTAAAATGCTCTTTGATTGACCCAGGCACGATGCATTGTAGTGGAATTTTTTATTTAATCACAATGAGAACTGAAGGAAACTAAGCATTGAGAATTTTCTAAAACCCCATACCAATCAAAAGTGTTCATTTCGACAAAAGAGCAGAATGTAACTAAGCGGTTTATACTCTCCTCTAAAGAACTTACTAAGGGACCAGCTTTCTGGCTGGCTTAGCCAAGATATATAAGATCACAAGGAATTATCCAAGTCCATCCGCTTGTTTGCAGCTGAGGAACCTTTCATTGGAAGTTTGCTGGTAACAAATCAGGAGTGACAGCTCCTGTCCAATCTCATGGCTTCATGATGTCGGATCTCTATATGTATCTATATTACCTCTGTACATGTTCTGTTGTAATTAGACATACAGTGTGCATGAATTTGTACATGTTCGCTGTTTTTAGAATTAATAAAGATTTAATAAAGATATTTCATGCATTTATCTTATATATATATTTAAATTGACTTCTTGACAATAATTTCTTTTCATGTTTCGATATCATTTGTCATGACGCAATGAAACATACCAAATTGTGTGGACATCATTTTTGGCCAAGTGGTCATACCATACCACATTATTAGCTTGCTATTAGCTATTATCAGATGTTATTTTGTGGGTTTTAGTGAAAATGGCCAGATGGAAGGAGCTGTTCTCTGCAACCAAGGAGTACGTTGTTGAAATGGCTAAATCTGATCAGTTTTGGATATTGCTCATGTGCAGGATGTGAATGGTCACAATGTCCACAGAGTTCAAAGCACAGTGAGACCACTACCATGCAGAATGTAAAGTGCTGTGGCTGGTCAAGGAAGACTAATCAGCATTTTGACCAGAGGATGAAAATCACCTGAATGTGGGACCACTTCAAAACAGCTTTTAAAGACCTCCAATTTCATCTTGAACTGTAAGCCAACAACTACAAGAGGCTGGATTGAGAGGTTGTGTACACTGTAAACTCAAACAGTATAACTAACTTATAATGGAAAGTACCTTTTACTCAAAATGTGCCAAAAGTTTAACTAACTATTATTTTTGAGTTCATTCAACATCTATTAGAGATGTACGTTAACAACTCCGCTAAAGTTTAGAGTTCAGGGAACTTGAAAAAATAGATTCAAGCATAATCAAATATTTTAATGTCAAACACACGCCCTCTAGTGGCGTTTTATTATTTTTATTTTTTACAAAAATGTGACGTCATCGCTGAACGTGCACTCAGACGCTTTCCCTCCAAACAGATACCCAGATGTTCGCAGGGCAGTTGGATTCGACAGCAGGTCAATTCAAGTCCAAATACATGCATTATTATTTCGATAGCTACAAAAATATTCAAGTATTCAGCTGTTTATAATCATGTTGCAGACTGGTCTAAATTTGTATCGGCTACACTCACATCATCAGTTGCCTCAAATTTTTTGAGTTAGTAGAACTTGCCTGACAAATAAAACAAATAAAGACTGGTTTGTGGAAGATTGGAGCAGTGTTTTGCAGTCCAACAAGTCAAAGTTTAACAACCTTACATTGAAAGGTGTCAGGTATGTTCATAGGAGACAACTAGGGTGTTTTAATACCAAATGGCGCCATTAAGCGTGGCAGGGGAAACATATTGGTATTGATGCAGCATGTCTATAGTAGGTGTTGGGACAATCTACAAAGTTGTTGGCACTTTGAAAATAGACCAATACTTAGGAATCCTGCTGAACACAATGTAGCCAAGTATGGAGGATCTGTTTGGAGAGCAAATCTTTATTTTCTTGATCCCAAACACACCACGAATGCAACAAAGTTGCACGCAAGTGTTCATGCTCAGCATTTCGAATTCTTCAAGTGGCCTCCTCAGTCCCCTCCCTGACCTTCATGCTATTGAAAACCTTTGGTAAATTATAAACCTGAATTATGGTAAGTCATGCTGGTCTTCCAATAAAGCTCAACTTCAGGAAGGAACTTAAGGAGGATTGGAAAGAAGTTAAGAACGACATGCGCAAAGTTTAGTGAGTCAATGCCAAAAAAATGGCTGCTGTAATCAGAAACAAAAGAAGAACCAAATAAATATTAATAACTGATTACATTGTAGTCAGTGTATGTTTTATTTCCCATGAGCTTTTTGTTTTTCTATGCCTTGTTTGCATAATACAGTAAAGTTCTTCTTACCAATATAACATACTCCTCATATTTTGACTGTTTTATATAATCAGAAATGTCATTAAAAGCATATATTGTGCAAATATCCCCTCTGGACATCACTTTTGGCCACTACTGTGTAATATATATAAAATATTTAATACATTTTTTTTTTCTATTCTTCTATTTTTGGAATCTCAAACAAAATGACAGGCAGAAAGTAATTACTGAAAAAAATAATCAGTCATAATTATTTATTGACAATTTGTTGTTTTCAAGATACAATCTGTTGAGCTAAAACCACCATTTGAAGGAAGTCACCTGAAAACCTTGGGTGCTAAAACATTTTATATATAAAAAAAAAAAGCATTAATGGACTGTTACAAATTTGCTATGTTACATTTGTAACATAGCAAATTTGTTGCAAACATCATATAATTTATAGTGTGTTTCAAACAATGAAATTGAAAGCAACAAACTATTCAGCAATGTGTTCGATTGGAACCTATGAACCAAAATTATTTGAAGTTTTAGACATATAGCTACAACTGAAGACCCAAATCAAAAAGAAAATTCAGTGAAAGGCACAATGACAGATGAGTGTTTCATTAAAGTTCACAAAAGAAAATAATTCATGGG
>RJVU01079805.1:6609519-6625194 GCA_003731715.1 Anabarilius grahami | reverse complement strand
TAGAGAGAAACGGAGAGGATTCTCATCATCCTATAATCAATGTTTGTGCCAAGACAAGTACACACAGGAAAGAAATGTGAGATTACAAGTATAAAACTATATACATATTCACATAAACGTGTGAATACATACATATATTTTATACCTATTTGTGTAAACCCTCAGGAAGAAACCAATCTGAGAGCGTTCAGTACTTACAGTATGCTAATGAACAGGACTGTGAACAGCAAGGGGAGCTGATCATAGATCAGTAGCTTGTATAAAATTGCCTTTAATCTAGCTCTGAATAAACCACTTCTCATTAAAAAACAAATATAAACAGTTACTGAAATGATAAAAATGCTGTACATGGACCACAATTTCAAAGACAGATCAAACAAACACTGATAACACATTTTACAGTAAAAAAAATAATAAAACAAAATAAGAAATAAGAAAGCATGTCGTGAATGCATGTCCGTGTGAAAAAAGAGAAAATCTATAAAGTGAACTAAATCTGAGGAATTAGTGTTGCATTATGATGAAGCAATATAAAATAAATTATATTCTTTTACCAAAACAAGTTCAAAAGTAATTTTCTATTATACTAGAAAAAAAAGAGTTAAAACTCATCATGTCGAACTAACGCCTCCCCAAAGTCAGTCGCTTGACTTCCCACAAACAAATCGTACTTGTTGAGTATTTCCTCTTGGGTGAGTTTGCCATCCTGAAAAAAAACAGTGTGACAGACTCAGTTAAAATTATTTCAATTATAACATTACAAAAGCTGCCAAAAGTTTTTTTATGGTCGGCTTACCTTGTTTGTGTCAGACTCGTACACCAAATGCTTTGCTTCGGCTTCTGCATGGTCATAGTCGGCCGGCAGGATCCAGTCCATAGTCTCCTCTTTGTCCATCTTTCCATCCTTGTTCTTGTCTCTAAACTCCGAAAACTGCTCTCGCTCTGTCGACACCCATTCTGGCTCGTCCATTTCATCCTCATGGTTATACATGTCACCTGATATTAAAACAAATTCAACCGATTTTAAGCTATAAACACATGAAAGCTTTTAAATAAAATTGTAAGACAGTTTCAAATATCAAACAAAATACTGTATTTTGCTCACCAATATACTCCTCCAGGTCAATAAAACCATCACCATTCTTATCAATATCCTCCATAGTTTCCTAATAATAAAATTGAAGAAGGAAGATCAGTGAAAAGGGGGTTAGCATCCTAAGCAGATCCCATTAAGTTCCTTCATACATGTGCTGGGTCTTAGTTTGCAAAATTCGTCAATGCACGTGATTAAGAAGAAAAAAAAGTTTGTTGTTTTAATTTCTAATTAAGTATTTTTATTTTTAAACCCCAACAACCAAGATCCATTCTGGAATTAAACACTCACTTTCTATGATCCAATCAATTCCCAATGGATAAAATTATGCCACACCTTACATTTTCTCATTGAATTACCCATTTCACTCACAATTACAATACCATTCAAAGGTTTGGGGTCTGTATTTTATTTTTTTTTTAAAGAAATAAATACTTTTATTCAGTAAGGATGCATTAAATTGATCAAAAGTGGCAATGAAGACATTTAAAATGTTACAAAATTTCAAATTAAAGCTGTTCTTTTGTAAGGATCGGTGCACATGACATGGGGGAAAGAAATGAACAATTAGTTTCCACGACTTACTTATATGTCAGCATATTTTACTAATTTGTTCCCTCATTTTAAGTCAATCGTGCGCACAATATGATTTATTCGTGCGCACAAAACTCTCTATTCACCAAAAAATACTGGCAAAATGTTTATCACAGTCTCGACAAAATATTTCCACTCATTTTAAGTTGTAATAATATTTCACAACATTACAGTTTTTAGGATAAATGCAGCCTTGGTGAGCAAACATTAAAAAATCTTACCAACCCCAAACTTTTGAACGGTGGTGTACGTCAGATTACAGAAGTAAAATGCGAACAGGTTTCGCAATAACTTTGACCTAGGATAGAACCGACATAATAGTAAAAGACCCACCAACACAACAATGTCCTTCATATGTTCATACTCCTCAGGATGTAGGAAGGCAGTGAACTCCTCTTTGTCAGCGATGTGGTCTCCATTTCCATCAGCCATTTTAAAGCGCCGTTCATCTCTGGCCATCATCTGCTTGTAGTTGTAGCCATCATCAGGTTCAGGATCATCTAGAAAAAACACAGACAGCTCAAATTATTATTAAAATGCTCATTTTTGCAATTCTGCTCAATAATTCTGTCATCATTTACTCACTCATGTTGTTTCAAATCTGTATGACTTTCTTTCTTCTATAGAACACAAAAGAAGATATTTTGAAGAATGTTTCAGCTGTTTTTATACATATAATGAAAGTCAGTAGGGTCTAAAACAACATTGGATGCCATTGACTTTCATTATATGACAACATTTTTAAAAACATCTTTTGTGTTCCACAGCAGAAAGAAATTCATTCATGTTTGGAATTACATGCGCTGATAAAAATTATGACAGAATTGTTGGTTGCACTTTATTTGACAGTACGTGCTCTTTCAATGTACTTACAGTGTACTTACACAAAAAAGTACTGCATTGTGTAAGGTAACTACATGGGTTAAGTTAAGGTTTAGGGGTAGGTTCAGGGTTAGTACCCAGTTATTGTCAGTACTATAAGTATGCGAAACAGGCCTGTAAAATAAAGTGCTACCAAACAGTTATTTTTGGGCAACCGATCCTTTAAGCTTGTTCTTAAAAAAAGACTGCATATTTACCAAGGTATGTGCCGTATGTGACATTCTTATATTCATCCCAAGAGATCATGCCATCATTATTCATGTCAAAATCCTTCCACTGCCTTTCCACATTGTCATAGATGTACTTCTTTTGAGCCTTTTTGATCCATGCTTTCAGCTCGGCCTCTGTGACAAAACCATCCTCGTCTGCATCAATCTTATCCACAATTTTACTGAAAGCCAAACAAAAAGATGAATTAACTATAAGAATGCATCCTCCTCTCTTAATTATTTTTTGCACAGTCACATATGCTGCTGGATAATTAATGACTTCCACTCATTCTGTTGCTGCAAATCACTGCTAAATGCCCCTTAACACTCAGCACAATCCTTACCCAAGCCTATTCTTGCTTTCCTCCGGGGTCAGGTCATCAAAAGTCTTGGCTTCCTCTTCCCCAAGGAATGCATCATGGTCATAGTCAAAGTTTGTGCCATCGTCATGCTCTTTGCTGCTCAGTGGCGTTTCATGGTGGACACGGTCTTTCTTCTCTGTGGGTTTGCTGGTGGCATAAACCACACACAGAGCAAAGCACATCAACAGAGGCCTAATCTCCGTCTTCATCATGTAAGCTCTGAAGAAAGAGAGAGCAAATATTAGCATATATATGTCCCAAATCCCATTTAAACTAAAATAATACTGGCCACAAGAATTTCTTGTGTGGTTATGTTTTAAATAAGCCACAGTGCAAACATAATTTTATGAGTTAACAATGTCTGTTTGAATCAGTGAATGTAAACACTGTGTATGTTTGAGTAAGAAGTGTAACACTACTGTTCAAAAGTTAAGATAAGTCTCTTAAGCTTACCAAGGCTGCATTTATGGTGTCAAAAAATACAGTAAAAGAACTGTGTTTTCTATTTTAATATATTTGAAAATGTAATTTATACATGTGGTGGCAAAGCTGACTTTTTAGCAGCCATTGCTCCATCCTTCAGTGTCACATGATCTCCCAGAAATCATTCTAATCTGCTGATTTAGTGTTTGTGGAAACCATGATCCCTTTTTTTCAGGATTCTCTTATGAATAGAAAGTTCAAAAGAACAGAATATATTTGAAATAGTAAAGACATTTATAATTCTACAAAGGACTTCTGTCACCTCTGAACAATTTAATTTGTCCTTGTTGAATAAAAGGATTACATTATTTAAAAAAAATTAAATAAATACTGACCCCAAACCTTTGAACGGTAGTATAAATGTGTGTAGCAGGGGAAAGAGAACCATCCTGAATAGCAAAATATCAGGCGGAACCTTTAACAGGAAACCCTTGTCGACAAAAATGTGTTTACAGAGAAGGGGGAAAAACAAAAAGGTGTAATAAAAATGACAAGTAGCACAGCCAAGATAAGTGTCCAAGACACGTCAACATAAGTGAAACAAAAAAAGAGATCAGTGTGGTGGTCTAAACATGTGGGTTATGGTGCAAAAATGGGTCGCAGATCTATTCTGACGGGACAACATTGCTTAATGAAAGTAATAATGCAATAATAATGCTATCACAATAACCTGCATGCCTTTAAATAACTTCAGTCTCAATCAGAGATTAGTCACAAGAGAAATAAATCTGTTAACTGCATAAACAGCTTCATTGGGACTTTGGTAGGCACAGTAATATAAGAAGATATTTTGGTCTTTGACAAACAAAACCAAAAGCTCTGTATTACTGGTCAACCAATACGTAAACAAAAAGTATTATCCAGAAGCACGAATAGAGGCCAATAAGTTACCTTTCGGCACATATAAGATATTATGGCAGTCTCGGTCACCATTCACTTTTATTGTATGGAAAAAATGCAATGAAAGCGAATGGTGATTGGGACATCATAATAAATGTGTTTTCCACAGATGAAAGAAAGACATTTAGGGTAAGTAAATTATAACATAATTTTAATTTTGGGGTAAACTATCCCTTTAATATTCAATACTAACTGTCCCTTTAAATGAGTCGTCATTACAACGTACACGGTCAGGCAATGCAACGGTCAACCATATTTCTATAAACAAACAAACACGTATAAAAATACAAACATACCTAGATTTTGTACGAGGCCGAGAATCTCAGACACAATACAGGGTTTTTGGTTTAATCTGCACACCCCTGTGCCACACCGTTTTTCGGACGAGAGCAACGATGCGATCCAATCACAGCGGGAACAGTGAAGTCCGTCCACTGTCATTGGGCCACTTCAGCACGACAAACCCCGGATGTAACGGAAACCGTTGTTTAATAATGCGCTGACTCAGCGCACTCTCTTTTAATTGGCCACAGAAAAACGGGAAACCAATCAGCACAAGAGACTACAAAATCGGTTGATGCGTCGCTCGCATCCGTTGTCCGCCTAGTGAATTGTCTTATTGGGTACGTCTTGCCACGTCCCCAAATTTGAGAGACCCGCAAATCCTCGCGGAAAGGTGCTGCCATCCTGTAGCTAGACAAACCGAAAGGAAATCGTGGTAGATATTTATATAAGCGATTAAAGCAATATCGTACTAGTAAAGCAGCAGTAGTAGTAGTTCAAAGGATACTTCTTTTATTTTATTTATGAGAACGAATTTTTGCAGTAAAGCCCGAAATTGTATTCCAGTTTAGCTTATCAGACAAATTGTTCCAAAAAGAAATTAAAGGTGGAACGGAAATTCGTAATAAATAATGATTTTATTTTATTTTAGTTTAGTGTTTTGTTTTTGATTAAAAAATACAAAATAAAATTGACCAATTAGGAGTAGCACAATTAATTACACTACTACACAAACACACATGGTGCAGTAAAGCGTCACAACAAAGCAGCTTACAGCCGTGCGCATGCGCGTATCGTGGGACGCTGTAGCCCTCACCAAGGTAACAGCAGAGCTTGCAACCGAACCGAATCTAATCTCACTCCACCAAGCGAGTAACAACAACAACCCTTCTTTTGTTCACGGACCTTTTTGTGCACTAGTCAACATTAGCTTTGACTCAGAATGACTGTCCATTTTAAGGTGAGTTACTGAAATGTTTCATCCATTGGAAACCGTTTTAACACAGATTGAAGCGCGCGCTCGTGCGACGTCATTTGTTTGAGGAACACAGAGCGCGCGCTGCAGGCTGCAGAAATGCTTTCAGTTTTGAGATTTGGTCTGGGTGTTTACTTTTAGGTAAACCAAATATACATTAATATGCATTTTAGTAAGATACAGTTAACGCTTTGCCGAAAACAAAGAGAAACTACGTGACTGCATGTATTAAGAAACGTGATAAAGTTAAACGGTAAACCCTTTAATTTACAAGTTACTGTAGGTACTTCCTGTTATTTCTTGAAGACGTTTGTGTGCGGATTAATAGGCATCAAGATTATCCAATTGCCAGCTAAGAGCTAGATATTAAAGCTTAGCTTTTCTAATAAATCACAGATACATAACTTCCTAGACTACTCATTTGAATATGCATATTGTGATTTTACTTTTACAATAAAGTGTACTTGTTTCTTGTATATTCTACTTCCAATAGGGAATAAGCGAGTATCGAAATAAATACAAGAGTCGAACAACACGATCCAGAAGCGATTCTCCACATCGCAGGATGCGACTGGCAGGACTGCGCTCTGACCAGTCAAGTATGTATTTGATAGATAGACATAGATACATAAGCTTCTTCATATTTATGGAGTAAATCTATCACATAATAACTTGGTTAATATTGAATTGATTGATCTTTCTCTTTTATGTAAAGGAATTACTCAAGAGCCCCAATTCACATCCAAAAGGAAAGTTCCATTTTATCCACCTCAGGTATCCAGTTCTTTCCAATGGGAAGGGCGTGGTTCAGCTCCACAGCATAAGGAGAAGAGCAGGCCTGTCACACCTGTGCTCAGAGCCACTAGTGCAGAAAGAGAGGCAAGGACCCCTCTTGCCCCAAGAGATTCCGTGCCACCAGAGGGCACCACTGCACCATCCCACCAATTACAAGCAGAGGCACAAGCAGCTCAGACATTCACTGCTGCAGACCAGCAGAGAATAAATGGAGTGAGTGTTAAATGTGTATTGGCACAAAGTTGGGTTAATGTGGAAGAGCANGTTGTCACATGAAAAGATATAATAAAATATTTACAAAAATGTGAGGGGTGTACTGACTTCTGTGAGATACTGTTTATATACAGCTCTGGAAAAAATTAAGAGACCACTTAACATTGATTTCTGAACTTGGAGTGGTCTTAATTTTTTCCAGAGCTGTATATATATATATATATTACACAATTATTTAAAAAAAAATACTTTAATGTTAATGTTAAAGGGTTAGTTCACCCAAAAATGAAAATTCTGTCATTTATTACTCACCCTCGTGTTGTTCCACATCCGTAAGACATTCGTTCATCTTCGGAACACAAATTAAGATATTTTTGATGAAGTCTGAGAGGTTTCTGTCTCTCCATAGAGATCCAACGCAACTACCACTCCAAGGTCCAGAAAGGTAGGAAAAACATCATTAAAGTACTCCATGTGACTCCAGTGGCTTAAAGGTGCCCAAGAATGCTTTTTCACAAGATGTAATATAAGTCTAAGGTGTCCCCTGAATGTGTCTGTGAAGTTTCAGCTCAAAATACCCCATAGATTTTTTTAAATAAATTTTTTTAACTGCCTATTTTGTGGCATCATTAACAATGCACTGATTTACGCTGGGCGCCGCCCCTTTAAATCGCGTGCTCCCTGCCACACGAGCTCTCCACTATATTACAGTGCATTTACAAAGTTCACACAGCTAATATAACCCACAAATGGATCTTTACAAGATGGTCGTCATGCATGCTGTATGCATGCTTCGAATTATGTGAGTAAAGTATTTATTTGGATGTTAACGTTTTATTCTGAGTGAATTTGAGGCTGTGCTCTGTGGCTAACGGCTAATGCTACACTGTTGGAGAGATTTATAAAGAATGAAGTTGTGTTTATGAATTATACAGACTGCAAGTGTTTAAAAATGAAAATAGCGACGGCTCTTGTCTCCGTGAATACAGTAAGAAACGATGGTAACTTTAACCACATTTAACAGTACATTAGCAACATGCTAACAAAACATTTAGAAAGACAATTTACAAATATCACTAAAAATATCATGCTATCATGGATTATGTCAGTTATTATTGCTCCATCTGCCATTATTCGCTGTTGTTCTTGCTTTCTTACCTAGTCTGATGCTTCATCTGTGCACAGATCCAGACGTTAATACTGGCTTGTGTAATCCCTTGAACATGGGCTGGCATTATGCAAATATTGGGGGCGTACACCCCGACTGTTACGTAACAGTCGGTGTTATGTTGAGATTCGCCTGTTCTTCGGAGGTCTTTTAAACAAATGAGATTTATATAAGAAGGAGGAAACAATGGTGTTTGAGACTCACTGTATGTCATTTCCATGTACTGAATTCTTGTTATTTAACTATGCCAAGGTAAATTCAATTTTTAATTCGAGGGCACCTTTAAACTTAAACAAAAATGTTATGAAGCGACGCTAGAGCTTTCAACGCACATGCGTGAGTGTTCACAAGAGCATCACGACGCATACGTTTTGTGTTCATGCGAGAGCTTGACATTTTTGCACTAACACACTTTGGATAATATTATTTTGTAAATAAAGTGGTAAATTATGTTTTTTTTTTTGCACATACCAAGAACTAATAAAATTGAGTTTAAGCCACTGGAGTCACATGGAGTACTTTAATGATGCTTTTCCTACCTTTCTGAACCTTGGAGCAGTAGTTGCGTTGGATCTCTATGGAGGGACAGAAACCTCTCAGACTTCATCAAAAATATCTTAATTGGTGTTCTGAAGATGAATGAAGGTCTTACGGATGTGGAACGACACAAGGGTGAGTAATAAATGAGAGAATTTTCATTTTTGGTTGAACTAACCCTTTAATTCAGAGCTTGTATTATCTATTAGATTAACCATGCACTGCGGAAAAAAGCAGGACTAAGGTCTGAGCGACAGAGAAATGTCCGTTTGACCTCAGAGTACAAGAGACAGTTCATGTGGAAAACGCCTGTGGCCGATTCGCCCCTGCTTGCTGCGCACGAGGTACTTCCTTGCACTTTTATCAACACTGTCATAATTCAAAATAATTTTTAACATCACACAAAGGCTTGTGTCCAGTCCCTGGCCAGATTAACTGACATATTATTGGACAGAGCACTTCTGCTCGCCTGAAGTGTTTCTTATATTTTAAGATATGAGTTATTGATGCATATTTGAATGCCTTGAGTGCATTTCTTACCTATAACAACACTCTTCCAGTAGATGGCAGTACAGTTTTGCATGACACTACATATACCTTTTTTTGTGTGTGTGTGTTCTGGATTTTCATATCTGTTTTAGATGTTGTACAGTAACAATAGAGCCATCCCACCCTTCAAATCAAACCCAGTAATTATGGAGAGCGAGTATAAGAGAAGTTTCAAAGGATCCCCTCCTCCCAGACCACCGCGCTTGAGGCGAGATGTTGAACAATATGAAGTCCCTCTGATTCATACAGAGAACACAACCCCAGAAAAGGTACACAGAAATATCCACCTTCTTTTGAATGTAAGAGTGGGTGCAGCTATTTGTAACTTGAAAGGCTTCTGGTGTCATTCGCTTCCAGTTAATTTAGCTGTCCAAAAACAGTCCATTATGCTGCTTGATATTGTAAACTGGCATTTGCTAACATACTATTTTAATTAATTGTCATAATCATAAACAAACCGGTTTGTATTGCAAATAGTTATACCGTTGTAGGGGAATTTTATAGTTAAGACCCTTGAGACCAGATATGTTGAATAAAGACCCGGAGTCAGAGTTTTAAAAAAATTAATAAATTGAAGAAAAATTTAATTAAGAATAGTTTGCAGTTTCATCAGCAGAAGCCAGCTTCAAGTCTCACAAGGAGTTCGTAGGCCGCTCTGCGTACATTCACATATCCATAACAATTATACTCTAACAGAGTCAACTAACTACGTCATTACTTCAGGTTGAATGATTCTGATTGGCTAAGAAAAATAGACAAATTTGGTAATCTTCCACACATGGACAGATAGTCAGAAGCATATCTCCATTCGTCAGGATGCTGATGAGGGGACCCTGGATTTAGGTACTGGATGTCCTTTTGGGGTCATGACATGGCGTCTGCTGGTCTCAAGCAGAGTGCCAGTAGTCCTCCAGTACAAAGAACCTGCACAGAACACTTAGCGCACATACACAGATACACTAGATTCACAGCTTCTTCAAGGTTGAAGTTGATCTGAGCTCTGCTCTGAGCAGGAAACTTTCCCAAAAATATACTGATAACATGTTCTTTTCTCTCAGTGAGAGGTACAGACATATTCAAAATTATTTTCTAGTGTTTGAAAAGGAAAATAAATGCTTTAACCTACATTGAAGAAGTCATTCAAATAATTTAACAGAAAGATATATGTTGATTAATAACTTAAAAGATATATATTGAAGCGGCAGTGGATTCCAGAATCCACCCCTTCACCATTTACTGCTCTTTGTTGTTGTTCTAGTTATTTCCCTATAGTAGCTAATGAATAGTAAGTCTCACACATTCAAAGAAAATCACTTACTTCTGCATTGCAAAGTATGGTGGATATACATTCAGCTTAGTCACATACTTCAGACTTTCCAAATATTACAGCATCAGTATGGGGCCAGACAAACCAGTTTCACTAACATATTGTTAGATCACCTGTATGGGCCATCAGTCTGTATGGGCTGTATAGTGAGGAAGCATACATTTACAAAAATGTTTGTACCTTTCACATGGTATTTCTTGTGCTTTTGCCTAAATGCCCACCATACCAGAGTAAGAGGAAGAAAAAGAAGGAGGGACAACACAGCAGGAAGTCAAGCCCCGAAGAGGAAGTCACCCATCTACAGAAACAGGAAGTGAGGTCACCTTGTGCCCTGAGAGACCCTTCACCCAAGCCTATGAGGTGACTTTTTTTTTTTACAGGACTGAAAAAAAAACCCCAGAAACAAGTGAAAATGAATTTCATATGGCCCGCTTCTTGCATTTTGCATAGGCAGCACATAAGCACAACATATTTATTTTGACACCCATGTTATATTCAACAGGCTACATTTATAAATACTTCTCATTGTCAAATTGATTTTTTTCAAAAGTTTCACAAGAGTATTTACCTGTCTTCCTCTTTTTCTTGCTGACAGGAAAGTGAAAACTGAGTACAGATCCAACTTCCGTTCTCCCCTCCAGTACAGCTACAAAGATGGAGCATGGGTGAAGGTCAGAACTGCAGAGGAGGAGGTGAGCTTCTGGAAAAAGAAAACAAATCTATGGAAACAAAATGTGCAGGCCTAAAATATAAATAAAATTCATGAATTAACAGTGTTGGGGAAAGTTACTTTTAAAAGTAACTTTTTGCGAAATGAATAAGCCGAAAGCGGAAGGAAATTCATATTTACACCTGTACTGAAACAAACCTTTCAGCTGTGCTGTCAGTCTGGATTAAAGAAGAATAGGATACAGGAGAAGGAAGTTCAACACTCTTATTTCTAAATCTAATGTAAAGTAATTTTTGCATATTAGTATGAGTGAATTAGATCAAGGTCAGCAGCAAAGACATTGGTTAATAAAGTGAGATTAAATACAAAGTTGATTTGTGTAATTTAATATAGTTAATTATTACAGGTTTGTGTAAAATTCTGAGATTGCATTTCACTGTTTATTCATTTTGAGGAAAACTGAATGTTTTCATGCAAGTGAGATGAGTAAATGCATGTTCACATTTAGTCTAGACCTACAATAACCATCATGTTCACACAGCGCACACAACACCTCTGCACTTTATTTCTCTCAACATGGGGACAGGAGAGCTCAGTCAATAAATGTGAAAAAATTACTCATTTGAAAAAGTAACTTAGATATTTTGTTGTAAATTGAAAAGGTAATGCGTCACTTTACTAGTTACTTGAAAAAGTAATCTGATTACGTGACTCAAGTTAGTAAGTAATGCTTTACCCCCAACACTGCTAATTAAAGATTTATTCACCCAAAAATGGAAAAATTGTCATAATTTACTCACCCTCATGTCGTTCCAAACCCATAAGACTTTCGTTCATCTTCGAAACACAAATGAAGATATTTTAAAAGAAATCTAAAAGATTTCTGTCTCTTCATTGAAAGTCCACACAACTACAAATATGTCACTTTAAAAAGTTCATAAAGACATCATAAAACCCTATGAATTGAGTGGTTTAGTTCAAATGAAGAGACTGGATTGCTTCATATAATAAACAGATTGAATTTAGGCTTTTATTCATGAATATCTAGTATTGAATGTTAAAGAGTTAGTTTACCCAAAAATGAAAATTCCGTTATTAATTTCTCACCCTCATGTCGTTCAAAACCCGTAAGAATTTCATTCATCTTCAGAACACACATGAAGATCTTTTTGATGAAATCTGAGAGCTTTCTGTCCCTACGCATCTACCACTTTGATGCATCAAAAAGTTCATAAAGAGATTGTAAAAAAAAACTAATCCATATGAATTGAGTGGTTTAGTCCAAATTGTCTGAAGAGACACTATCGCTTTATGATGAACAGTTTGAATTTAGGCTTTTATTCACATATAAACATTCATCAGCTCACACATTAGTTGTGGTAAACAGAAGCTCAAGCATGTTTGCTTGAAGCGTGTGAGAACCAATGAGGTTCATTCTCGTGTGTTACGCAGCACATTTGAGCTTCCGGAAGAGGTTTGTTCTCACGCATCAAGCAGGTTCGGTTGAGCTTTGGTGTATGTTCGCTGATCAATGTTTATATGTGGATAAAAGCCTAAATGTCATCATATCAAATCTCTTCAGAAAATTTGGACTAAACTGCTCAATTAATATGGATTAGTTTTATGATCTCTTTATGAACGTTTTGAAGCTTCAAAGTGGTAGTTGTGTAGCTGTCTATAGATGGACAGAAAGCTCACAGATTTTTAATCAAAAAAATCTTCATTTGTGTTCCAAAGATGAAAGAAAGTCTTACGGGTTTGGATCAACATGAGGGTGAGTAATTAATGACAGAATTTTCATTTTTGGGTGAACTAACCCTATAAACACAGCAAATAATTAACGACCAAGAGTATGAAGGCTACAATAGTAATTCAAGAGCAATTCTGACACCATATTACATGAAAGTTTAAGCTGTGGTGGATTAAAGTGGCAGAGCTGTTAGGAAAGAGAAAGGTAATCTCTCTAATCACTGGTCTGTATGATTAATCTTGCAGGAGTGTGATGGTTTTTACGAGTGGTATCATGAGGTACTGTAACTCTTCCGCCTGTTACATCTATCCTCACTGCTGCTGCTGTCTCAGATACCTTCATTTGCTTATGTGTGTCTGTTCTGGGCTGTCACATCAAATGTATGACATCATTCAAACTTAGACTAAATGGTATCATCTCATATGGACCTAGATTGAAATGTCTATGTGTGTGTGTGTGTGTTCAATCAGTGTATGTGTGCATGTGGTGGATCAGACTGCAAGATGTTATCTGTCAGCATATATGGAACTTTGAAGTTGTCTGTGGTTTTGCTGGTTTTTTGTACTGCTTTCAGGTGTCTGGTAATCCTGTATTGACTTTCGGCTCACTCTCGGATTATATAAAAGCATAGCTAAACATTAAGGTATTGATTAGAAGTTCACAACACCTAATTGTACACTTATTTATTATAAAACAATTATTCTTAATCAAATCTATTATCATATTAGAGGAGCCACAATATTGCCACAGCTGGAGTATAAAGGAAATTGATAGGGGACAAAAAGTTTTTTTTTTTTTTTTTTTCGTAATAAGATGTAGTATAATTAATATTTGTAGTATAATTACATAACTGATTAGTCATAGCTGTTAGTTGAGCTATTCGTTATCTCTCATCACTTTTTCCCAATTTGTATGAGAGTGTTACACTGTGACCTTTGCTGCTTTGTAAATTATGTGATCTGATTTCTTTGTTTTTACATGGTCAGCATCAGTCATGACAATAAATTCAGTGCTTGACTCTTTATTTTAATGTGTATGTCCCTAAAATTTGTTGGCTAGACAATAACCCTTACACTCTATAGCTTTCAAAGCAGTTTTTGTGTCATTCTGACCCTGTAAAAACGAAGTAACTTTTGTAAGACATAAGTACTTTATTTTAGGTTATGGTGTCAAGTGTGCTTCGATGCGTCTCCAGCAAACCTTTCATACGAGTCTTGCCGAATGGGACAGGAGTGTCTTTCTGAGTCAGCTCTTTCGGAGCGGAGCATAACTGCCTCCACTTTTACACACATTCTCCTGGGGTTTCGAAGCGGATGTGATAATGTTGCATGATGTGAATTTATAATGATTCAACAAATTTATATTAAGCATGTATAATTAATATAACATCGGGGCTCAACAATAAATACGTTTTAACAGTAAATTAGATTTTTTTTACCTGCATATTTTTATATGTGTCTGAAAGAAATCTTTTTCTCAGTAAAGAAGTTTACCTTTTTAAAATTATAATCTTTATTATAATTTAAAAAAATAATTTTTAAAACTTTACATAAACTGGGCCAAAATCTCAGTGAGACATCCTTATTGTTGAGCCTTGAATATCAAAGGCAGTGTTTTGTCTGTGCTTGCTATGAATTATCAGTCTTCTTGCCTATACTTATTATCTGCAGTGTAGCCCTATTTTTCCAGGCTCTGATTTATCATTCACAACTCTGAAGTTCTGCTGTTTTTCGACAGGTGCGGGAGCTACGTGAGAAGGCAGAGGCCTACAGGAAACGGGCCTGGGGAACTCATTTTTCCCGGCAACACCTGAATCAGATCCTGTCAGAACAAAACTGGATGTGGGAGCCTTCCAACGGCACTTCCACATCCTCCATTGAATCTGAGGCTTGCAGAAGTACTAGTAGCAGCCCTATCATCGAAGCTCTGGACCTTGCCAGGTGAGCACAGCTCAGTCATCAAAATTCTTAAAGTCAGTTCAGAGCTTCTTCTTTATGAATGACCTGGTCTCTTTGGCATGTCTCTTTAGGGCTGGCAGTGCCAGGGGAAGCTCTAGCCCTGGACCTTCTGCTTCTGCGGCAGCCAGCAGGAGAAGCTCTCCAGGAGAGGCGGGTCTTCATGAGGACCCCACCCTCCCTGTGCAGAGGAAGTTGGCTTGGGATGAAGAAGAGGGACATGGAGAGAGAGATGAGTCTGAGATTGCACAGGAAGAATTCACAGTTGAACAAAATGAGGGGAATCCAAAAGATGAGCATAGGAACATAAAGGAGAGAAATGAGAGGTGTGTGCTGAATGGAAAAATATATTATAAAATGTAATATATTATAAATTTTTTAAATATTTTATATTTTTATTTGTCATATTTTCATATATTTTATGAACATTTAATTCAAGAAGTCATTTCCAATTCAGTTCATAAGTTTCTTAGTTTAGTCCAGCATCCTTTTGGCTTCACCAGTATAAATGCTATGAAATCCAGGAGCAATGAATCTTGCTTGCAAAATGTTTCTGCCTATGCTGTGGCAGTTTTCCATTAAGACGTTTGGCATATTTTTTTGTAGGTTGCAGCTGTTGGAAACTGAGTCATCGTTGGAGGTGGAGGGGTCTTGTGGTTCCATTAATGGGGGCAGATTACCAACCCCTAAACTCAAGACCATGCAGACTGTCCAAAGAACACATCATGATCGGACAACTCCAGCCACTGGTAACAAACGAACTTGACAATACTTTCAAAAGTTCAGGCCACATCGACCTATTAATAATGAATAATGTTTTAGTTTAACGTAGGTTTACAGACAGCTGTGGTTTCCTGGGCGGACGGTCACCTTAAACCTATAATTTTGGCATCTCGCAACAGTTTCACTTTGATTTAATGTTTTGCTTCT
>RJVU01079805.1:6592352-6609452 GCA_003731715.1 Anabarilius grahami | reverse complement strand
CTGACGATTTATCGCGTTCATTTAATTGAGTTATGGAAAAAATAACATGTTAAAATCAAAATTGGTGACGATTACCTATAAAGCCAGAGCAGAACTGTTGTGCATCTCAGAGCAACACGCAGCGGCGCTTAGTTTCTGAATTAATCCCCGTTTTGAGCGAATCAACCGGGTGAACCAATGATTCAATGGCCCGTATTCCTGAATGAATCAGTCATATGAATGATTCAAATGAATGAATGACTCATTTATTCATTTTGACATTTACCACCACCTACTGGCAATTTTAGTTTCTTATTTATTTTAATATTCTGTATTATTTTATTAGGAGGAGCTTTGCTGGTCTCTCCTCCGAAGATCAAACATTCCTCCAGGAAATTTAGGAGGAGTGAGCCACCTTTAGGAAAACCTCACTCTCCTTATAAACGTATCATAGATAGCTCTCCACCGCGGCTACAGAGTAAGGTACAAGATTCTTAAATCAAATGTGCAATATTATGTCATAGATTATGTCTTCAGATTTCAAACTCCATTGTATTGCGAAGGCTGAGAATGGAATCTTGCCACGTTCCTCATGGGCCGCTGGCCTAACCACCAAAGATCTACTTCCCATGCGTGAAGATGACTGGTGTGAGGATGAGGAAGCGGCAGGCTACACTCATCCAAGACAACCCAAACCATCACAAAAACAACAGACCAGCCACTATCACAAAGCTGCTGTCCCTCCACTTGCCAACAGAATTCAGGGCATGATGAGAAACCCGGAGTTTCAGCATAATGGTACGGTTCCTTTCAGCATGGAAGTTTTATTATGAGAAGCAGCTTTTCTGAATTCACACTGAGCCTTAACAAGTTGTAAATACATTTATGCATGTTAGAAGTGAACATTTTAGTTTGATATGGCTTTATTTGATTGCGTGATCGTCGATCCATACATAGTAGGAACAACCGCCACTCTATAAGCACGCAATTGAAACGTGACTGAGTCATTTACCAGCAGAAAGAGTAGAGGGAGGTTAGATTACCGCCAGCAATAGGGGGAGAATTATCTAGGTCAGTCTCCTGTCATCTTTTTTTGTGTCTGTTTTGTTTTTTTCCACTAACGTCAGTGCATTATTTTGGTATCACTGTATTAATTCAAGTCCTCTTGCTAACGGGTCAGATTTTACCTTGTTCCCCTGGAGTCCTTTATTTCAAAAGGATATTTAACTTCTATCAAGTGTAGTTGATGCACCTGTTGATCGATGTATACTTGCGAATTATGACAATTCGACAATTTGAATTATTGCATTTATACCTCAAAAAAGCATTTGAAAGTAATTAGTTCTTCAAAATATCTTATTAAAAAAAACTCATACAGTTTTTTTTTTAAAAGTCATTTATTTTAAAGTAAAAAAAAATGTATTCATCAAACACATTAAATTGATCAAAGGTGACATTAAAGACATAATTTGCAAAAGATGTCTATTTCAAATAAATTCTGCTTATTCATCAAAGAAATGTATCACAGTTTCCACAAAAGTATTAAGCAACACAACCGTTTTAAACTGCACTATAAAAAGTGAAAATGTCAGTTGTTATTTTTAGCTATATCTGACCATTAACAATACTTTCATTGGTCCTTTGTAGTCCAGTTGATTGAATCATATTACATAAGATATTGTTGATTTGTACGTCTAGTTAACCTTATAAAACATGTACAGTGTAGAAAGTGGAAATTACGTGATTAAGTTTCACTGCCTATAGTATTACGTTCATTTATGTAATGCACCCATATGTGATCACAATATCCTCTTTGTGTCAATTGTAGGTAACCTGGGAATTTTTCGGCCAGAACTCTTTGTGTTTCTGGAATCTGAATCTGGTGTGTCAGATAATGGTAATATCATCATCTTAATTTTAGCAGATATTAGCAGCCATAAGCTGTTACTGAAAGTTACTTCATGCTTTTATGTCTGTCTAGCAGTTTTAGTAGGAACAGGATTTAGATCAACGGGTTCTTTGATGTGGTGTACATATCAAGAACACTTAATGCATTTCAAATCACTGGTTTCACTGATTGTATGTCTGCACTGTTTGTGCATACATGTTGCTCTTTATTACTCATTTATGGAAACAGTAATATCTTAAGATATCTTATATAAAATGATTATATATTTTATAATCATAATGATGACTTTTCGTATTGAACGTTTTTAAAATCTTTTTTTTTCATATTACATCCAGATGATAAGATGTCTCAGATCTCATCTAGATCAGCAGCCTCATGTTCTGTAGCCTCTGAGCTCTTGGGCCGCGCTCAGAGAAGGAAGGAGGAATTCTGGGGAAAGAGTTAATGTGTCAAAGCCCGTTCATCAGCTGTGCACTGACTGAAAAATAACCACTGACTTCTCAGGATGTAAACATGACATTTCTTTATCCCAATTTTAAAAATCAGATTTGTTTTTGTGATAGTCTGGTATTTAAAATGAAGAAAAAAAGATTTGTAAATTATTTAATGTACTTTAATTTTTAATATGACTAGACCAGTATTGTGCACTTAGTAATGGTTTTGCTAATTAAACACTATAATTTAGTTTAAAAAAAATAATAAAAATACATTTTTGTACAGTGATGGATACAAAGATGATGTGTACTTTTTTTTTTCCTCTTTGATACACAATTAAATCTGATAAAAATGAATATTTATTGGCTCTAGGTTGAGAAAGTGATTGAGGCATTACATTCAGGCTCGCCTACAACTACATCAGGGAACGCAGAGAAAGGCGCATTCATGCTTTGTCATAAAACAGAAAAAAGTTCTCAAATTCAATTAACAATTTCGTTGTTGGCCATATTTATTTATTCACATATTTCTGTCAAGACGGATAACACATGTAGCGTAGCAGTATTTTCTTCCCCACATTTAACATACAGAACACGTGATTCACGAATAAATGACTCTTATGAGCCGGTTCAAATGAATCATTCCAAAACTCAGGAGTTTACTGGCTTGCATCAGTCTATATTTAATGAACTCAACAAATCCATTGACTACTGAATCAATATATGACTCACTGCAAGTTTCCTATAGCTACTAGGCTGCTTTACTTGCTGTGCAACCAACAAAAATAAAAAAAAATCTCTTTTTATCTGTCCAGTGTCCACCTCAAAAATAAGAGTTACTACTTTTAAGGGTTACAGTAGGCTACGTTCTTTTTGCAACTATAAGATTCTTTTAAGGTTTGTATTTGACGTCAGTAAATTACACAACTTTCATAAAATCATAAATACGACTACAGTCACTTTTGGCAATATAGCCTACGTTGTACAGTTTGACGTAATGAATACAATCAAATGCGCTTGTTCTTTATTGAAGTGATCCTTATTGTCCCCGTCACAGGCGTTTGACCGCTTCCCCAAACATCCTGACACATTTTAACACGATTTGGTTTATGTAATACTTTCCCTGTCGCACTTGTCTCTTTCAAACTTACATGAACATGCTGATCAGGAAAAAGGTCATTGAAAGGTTTCCTGGCAACATTAAGTGGAAGGAACTGTATGTACACAATAAAAACCCTTCTTTTTTTTGTCGCGCACTAATTAATAGCCTACTATATTCACCAGTGCGGGGAATTCACAGGAAGTAGCCACTCTGTCCATTTCACACCGCTTCACCGTACTATATCCTTATTGCAGCCTAATTATTGGAAGATTTATATCTGTCAGACGAATTTCCGATGCAATCATAACAGTCAGCGAATATGAAGCATGCGCGCTTTCTCATGAGATCCGTTTGACCTGATAAACTCAGGTGCAGAGGTTGGGGGATTACGCCAAAGGTAAAGAGACGATACCACAGTGACGTAGTGGTAATAACTGGGACAAAGAAGGAGAATAAAAGCTCTAGAGTCACAACATGCACTCCAAATCTCGTCTGCGAGGAACATCAGTCTACATAAGAGGACATATCATTGAATCCACCCGTCTGCCTGCAACATGAAGTTTCTAACTCTGCTTGCTGTGGTGTGCTGGTGCTTTCTGTGCGGCCAGGCGATGCACCTCATGCGCCCGCGCCCCAAGCCATTGGACAGTCCCGTCACCTGGAACAACCTCTATGTGATGACTGAACACGTGCGTTTTAATGCTTCTGCTGCAATTTATATGCTTTATAAGATCTATAATGTTTTAACTAATTAAATTTATATAGATATGTAATTATATAAATATTTTATTGATTGGTTTATTTGAATGTATAACATTATGCATAATCCTCCCAGGCTCAGAAGGAAGACAAAGACCACGAAACACGACTGCTTCCAGTGTTCTCCGAGGTCATGCTCAAAGTATGTATGATATATAGGCTATATGATGATATATATGTGTGTGTGTGTAGTATAGTAATGTGTGACTGTTACTGCCACTGGATACTAATACTTGATTAGTATCTGTTAGATTCTTTTCCAGTCACTATTGGAACATGTAGTATCAGTAACACTTTATTTCGATAGTCCACTTTAGGCATTCTGCTTACTATAGGCTAAGTAACGTTGCAACTACAGATCAACTAGCAGTCAATAGAGTATTAGATGAGTGCTTAATATCTGTTAAAAGACATTCTACAGACTATAAGTAACTGTGCAAGTACATGTCGACTTATTCTAACCCTAACCTAACAGTCTACTAATCCTGTAATGAGAGTTAGCTGACATGTAGTTGCAAAGGTACTTATAGTCAGTAGAAAGTCTAAATTGGACTATCGAAATAAAGTTTAACAGTAGTATCTACTCAATTGGTCATTACAGTACTACTTATTAATCTTTTGCTAAAAGTCACAATTCACTAGCAATTAATACGTATTAATTGGAAGTGAGTAGTTGAAATTAATTCAATAAAATGTTGCAACTAGTTACCGATAACAATGGAAGAGATATTTGTAGCAATGGAAAAAGTACTAGTGACTAATCAGATAAATACAAATTTTTGATTGAATTTCAGTTTGATTTCTTACAAAACTAGGTTACACTTTATTTTAAGGTGTCAGTATTACATTTAAGTACTGAGTAATAATAATTAACTGCATGTACTTACTATAGGTTTAGGGTTTGGTTTAGGCATGTATAATTATGAGTAATTTCTAGTTATTACTTCAGTAACTACATGTAACATTGTGTAACCCTAAACTATTACGGCATTAAACTAATACATTATGATAATCTCTGTTCCAGGAGGAGGCCACTTGTTGCATCAACACCATGATTTTGGATTACTATCTAAAGCACATCTTGCATGCAGATGATCACATTGATAAATACCCACAAATTCGTTTTGTGAGGTCTGATCTGCACAGGGTCGCACAAGTTTTGAAACCGCACTGTGTAAGTGTTTGAAAAAAGTTTGATCATTTGAACCAGCTGACCAATTGTTATGTGCTTTGTACTTAAACATTCTGTTTTTACAGAGCAACAGTGCAGAACATGCGCAGGTCAAGAAATACAAGGACAGATATAGTGCCTTTGAACGTAAAGTAAGTTGATGTTTTTGTTTAGTGTTAAATCAGTGATAAATGTGTTCTTCTGCATGGGTTTAATATCCTGTGTTATTTATTTTTCAGAGTTTGACACTTGACGCTCGTAACAAAGCAGTCGGAGAGACGATTATTCTCTTTCACTACCTTTTTGAATCCTGCTCTGCAAGAATGTGAAACTCTGAAACTCTCCCCGGCAGTATTGATTTTTTTTTTTTTTTTCAATCTTCAAAGGATTATTTATTATGGACTTATTTATTTTATATATATATTGTATGTTATATGAAGTTTTACAAATGGCATGTGAACTGTGCTCTCATGCTATGTGTTGTAAGGTCACACTTGTGACTGCTGTTGTGACTGCCTTGGGCAGACCACTGCCAAGTAAATGCATTGTAAAAGCATTTTTAACTCAATTTTTCAAAAAAAAAAGAAAGAAAGAAAATGTATTATCTAGTTATTAATTTAATTGATTTTTTGCTATAAATTAATTTATTTTTCCACATACAATATAAGAGATGTTTGTTTTTGTTTTTTAATAAAATTATATTTATTTCACTTAAACTTGTTTCTGCTTATTTCACGGCAACCTAATGTCTTTATATCATAAAGTGTTCGTCAGAACAACACAATCTTTCTTTACCATATGCATTAAGAGGGGTGCTGAAACACCCCCTAGTAAGCAAGACTGGATAATAGTTTTAACGAGATAATTTAACGAGACATTTTATTGCAATAACTTAATTTATATGTGTGACTATTAACACATTTAAAGGAATAGTTAACACTAAAATGATAATTAAGTCACCATTAAAGGCCCTTATACTTAAAAATCAATTGAAGAGCGAACTGATGTGATGTCATTTCAAACAAAATCAGGCCAAAACAGTTTGTTTTGGGAGTTCGAAATGGCTTACTAAAACGGATTGCCAAAACTTTCAGGAAAAGTTTGCTGTAGTTGCAAAAAAACTTCGTACTACCATTGGTCCGTGGCGATAACGTAATAGGAGGTGTGCGCTGAGGCTCCGCCTTCTTTCATATTGAACTCTTCTCTGACTCATTTCATTTGTTTGAGTCCGTTGAGGTAAGATCTCTGCGGATGAAAACATGAATACATTGGATTGCCGCTTTATAGTATAAAACGAAGTTGTGCTTCTGATGAAATGAGGCACTGACACTGTTTTTCATGTTTGATACTGTAAAGCTGTTTGCTTTTAAGCAATCTATTGAATAAAATGCCATATACTGACGTGACTTTACTGAGTGCTAATTTGCAGAGCTCAGTCTAACATTCCCATGTTGTTATGATCAGATGCTTTTCTTATGCTTTCTATAAAAATGCTTGCTGTTTTCTCATTTTTGTTGTTTATTTTGTTATTGAGAGGAAAGCGTGCAGCACATATTTACATATTCATCTAAGCATCGCTCTGTGGGCGTCGTCAGTTGTTCGATAACAGTATATCGCTGCTCACGTATTTCGAAATTCGTGTTACCCCTAAATGAAGAACGAAAAAGAACTTCGCCGTGAGTACATCAGGGCCTTTACTGGTTTTGTTCTAATGCCGTAAGCCATTCTTTCTTTTTTGGACCACAAAAGGAGAACTTAAAAAAAATGTTCTCACACTTGTTATCCATATAATGGCAGTGAATAGCACCCAGCATCAAGCTTTATAAAAAAGACAAAAAAGAATCATAGAATGGTCCCATGCAACACGTCCTATACAAGTGTTCTGGGGGTATACGATAGGGTTTGGTGAAAAACAAACCGAAATGTAGTATCTAGGGTGAATTCAGGTAAAGTGGGCCATTTAAGCTTGGTTGTACTGTGCTCAATGGGTTTACCTTTTCAGAGCATAATAATGGTCTTTAATTAAAGAGACACTGTTTCTTTAAATGATGCAATATGACACTGGTGGGTGTGGCCACATCTCAAAGGAGGACTGCCTCAAGGTGAAAGGTAAAAAAGGTTGCTCACTAAATAGTGCACTAAATAAAACCCTGCCTTTATTCAATATTCTGTTTCACTTGGAAATACGTCACAACGCTAAAGTCGGTTGCAACTTCTGGTTCACGGGACTTTAAAGGTAAAGATGACGTAGCAGCCTAATATTCCTGCTGTCTTCTGTATTTTTAATGTTAATCAAACAACAAAAGACAAAGAAGTAACTTGATGCTCTTTACGGAATAGCTTTTGGAAATTTAATAAAGATTAATCTATATTTAAAGGATTAGTTCACTTTTAAATAAACTTTTCCTGATAATTTACTCACCCCCATGTCATCCAAGATGTCCATGTCTTTCTTTCTTCAGTTGAAAAGAAATTAAAGTTTTTGATGAAAACATTCCAGGATTTTTTCCCATATAGTAGACTTGAATGGGCACCAAACAGTTGAAGGTCAAAATTAGTTTCACTGCAGCTTCAAATTGTTCTACACGATCCCAGATGAGGATTAAGGGTCTTATCTAGTGAAACCAGTGCTCATTTTCTGAAAAAAATTGAAAATTATATAAGTTGTAACCATAAATGCTCATCTTGAACTAGCTCTCTTCTTCTTCTTCTCTATTAGAATTCCAGCAGTGTAGACACTGCTAAGTGTATTACTGCCCTCCACAGGTCAAAGTTTGAACTAATTGTCATACTATTGAACTAGCATATTGCATATAAAAAAGTAGTTCAAAACTTTGACCTGTGGAGGGCAGTAATACACTTAGCAGTGTCTACACTGCCGGAATTCTAATAAAGAAGAAGAAGAGAGCTAGTTCAAGATGAGCATTTATGGTTACAACTTATATAATTTTCAATTTTTTTCAGAAAATGAGCAATGGTTTCACTAGATAAGACCCTTATTTCTCATCTGGGATCGTGTAGAACAATTTGAAGCTGCAGTGAAACTAATTTTGACCTTCAACTGTTTGGTGCCCATTCAAGTCTACTATATGGAAAAACATCCTGGAATGTTTTCATCAAAAACTTTAATTTCTTTTCGACTGAAGAAAGAAAGACATGGACATCTTGGATGACATGGGAGTGAGTAAATTATCAGGAAAAGTTTATTTAAAAGTGGACTAATCCTTTAATATATACAGTGAAGACATGCAGTGTTATTTTTAATTTGATTACTTTATTCAATTTATGTAGGCCTACCTGAAAACTACTGTTTGACCTACCTGAAAAGCACTATTTATTTCATTTGTATCTTTGTCATAGGCTGAGGGGAAGCAACGCCAGTCTAAGGCTATAAGGAGATGTGCTTCCTCTTTAAAACACTTTTAAATAGAATGTCATGAAATAAGGTGCGTCCCAATTCGCACACTTATGCACTATTTGCACACCAACAGTACACAGTTTGGATGTCTCACTTATCTGACCCATACATTTCAGGTCTTGGAGTCTCTACTAATGAGCTGATGAGTTGAATCAGGTGAGTTTGATTAGAAAGAGTTGGAAAATGTGTAATGCTGGTGTGGCTCCAGGAACAGGGTTGGGAAACACTGCACTATTCTATGACGTTTTTAAGTATAAATAGTGCAAGTAGTGCGTTCACACTGAAAATTCCAAAAAGAAAAATTGCACTTTAAATACCTAGATGATGCACTAAATTAACGGAAAAAATTTTGTGTGGAATGTTGGACACTTCATGCACTCAACTGTCGCAGCTTTAATTACGTAGTTATTATTTGTGCTATTGCTCACAATTTGACTATTTGTTCTTATTTTATTGCTGACTGTTTACTAATAATGTTTTAAAGTGGACCTATTATGCTCCTTTTCACAAGATGTAATATAAGTCTCTGGTGTCCCCAGAATGTGTCTGAAGTTTCAGCTAAAAATAGCCCACAGATCATAGCTTGTCAAATTTGCCCCTATTTGGGTATGAGAAAAAAAGCAGTTTTTGTGTGTGTCCCTTTAAATACAAATGAACTGCTGCTCCCGCTGCTGCTTTCTAAAAGAGGGCGGAGCTTTAACAGTTCGCGCTTCGGTTGCTAAAAAACAACAAAGCTGGAGAATCTCACACGCATTGAAAATGACGATTGTCAGTAACGGTGTCCAGCCTTACATTGTTCAAACTGGAGTCGGACTCTGATGGAGAGACTCAGGAAGAAGTTACAACTTTTGGAATGCTACTGGACGTTTCTGAACGGTTAGTGGATAAATTTATGTAGTTGCTGTTGATTCAACTCACTGACTAGCATGTGCCCTCATGTTAATCTTTTGTGCCAAACCCTTATGGAAAGCCACTATACATAGCGTTTCTTTCTTTCTTTCTTTCTTTCTTTCTTTCTTTCTTTCTTTCTTTCTTTCTTTCTTTCTTTCTTTCTTTCTTTCTTTTTTAGCAATTAAGCTTGCCAGGGTCAACTTGCAGGCTATCCAAGTTAATAAGAATCTAAATAGTGTTTAGTTTAGTTTAGGGGCACAAATATCATAATAATATTATTATAAAAATATTACGTCACAAGGGGAGCGAAATCTGAGCGGCTCGTTTTTCACATGCTTGCAGAGAAAGGCTTGCCAGAACAAAGTTACTGGGTTGTCCTTTTTCATGTTTTATGGGTTGGTAGATGCACGGGGAGGACCCACTTAAATATATGTCATATGATATGTCCGCTTTAAATTTATATTAGTTAGGCTAGTAGTTTTTGCTGTAGTATCAAAATTGGAATAGAGAATTGTGATATTTCACTGGTATCTAAAAATTTGAGCCATTGGCCCAAACTCTACCTTTTAAAAATTACAAATGCAATACAGGTAAAGGTATCGGCAAGTACCAAAAATGAAAGTACCGATATCGGACTCGATATCAAGAGCTTAACCACTTGTACCACTGCAGTGCAAAGTGTTGACACTGATGTCATCAAATTGAAATGATTGATTTAGTTTAATGAATTGCTTTATTTATTAATAATTAATGGAATTTTAAGAATTTGACAAAATCTGACACATATATTTAATAGGGTTACAAAAATTGCCTTTATAAAGGTATAAAAAAATGCACCTGAAAATCATTTTAAGTGGGCAAATATTCTCCCTAAGTGGAAGGATGTTAAATGCGTCAGGGGGTGCACCACTCTAAAAAGTTTGGGAACCACTGGCCTAGGCTATATGTTTTTGGGTTTGTTAAATATGCTGTTGAATATGTTCTGTTTTTAATTAAGATAGAGGATCATTTTATGGATAAATTACCATTAAATTTGCCAGACCAGCTGGCCCATTTTACCTGAAAAGAAATATGTCTGGAGTGCAAGATTCATTTATTGTTATATGCCTTGCAAAAAACACTTTAAATGAACTGTATTCGAATTGAAATATTATAGCTGGACCTTAAAGTTAACAAAAGTAATAAAGATAAGAAAAATAAATTGTGGTCTGTAACTTAAGCTCCATGGCTAACCTGCTCTGTGGCAGGTTATGTTCTGGGTAAGAGATCTCAAATCAAAATTGGACTAATGAGCTGTGAGCAAAGTGACACATTTCTGAAGAAATAAAGTCACTCCTTCTGTTTCTACTCCAAATTATAGGTCGCTACATATGGCTTTTGTATGATTATCTATAATAATAATTTTAGATGTAAGATGTTAGATATTATGTATGTAATTATCATACCCATAATTTTAGTTTATCAATTATTACTAAGCACTTAGTTTAAATGAATATAAATATATAAAGATAATATGTAATATAAATAAGCTTTAGAATCAATCAGAAAGTTGATGATTAATGTCATGGTAGCAACAAAGCCTAAATGGATTGGTTTGGTTTTGTCAACTCAAAACCAATCCTGTAACCCTGAGTTTGTTGAACTACCATCATGGTACCGGGCCTCTGTTCCCAGCTTTGATTATCATTGTTAGTGTTTATTAAAATAAACTTTGCTGCGATTAGATCCTCACCTCATCTCTTCCCTGCCACTTAACACTGATGTAGAAGTAGCAATTTATTATTGGAAATTTCTTTAGGGCTTAAAATTAAATAATATACCCAGTAAACAAAAATATGTTCTAAGAACATTCCCATTATGTTTTGAAAAAGTTCTCTGAACATTCATGCAAACANATTGGATGGTTGTGGTTTGCTATTGGTCGATATCATGTGAGCAGAGGTCACGTTAACCAAATATTTTCCGTCATTGATGGAATTTTTTTTAGCAGTGACGGAAAAAATCTGCAGCCCGTCCGTCATTTTGACAGATTATGTAGCTTGTAAGTGTAATTCCCACCCCTGTCCAGTAGGTGGTGAGTGCGCTCCAGTGTGGCAGCAGAGCGCGAGTTCAGTCTCCAGAATAAAATGAAACCGATGCGCTTGATTACACACAGACGAGCACCCAGTTTAAGTCAATTTTATTATAATAAAGTTACTTACATAATTAGGTTTTGTTATTTTTCTTGCTGACTATAAGTTTATGGTCAACGAATGGCTTTTCTGTGGTATAATGTTACATGACATTGTTTGCAACACTGATTGAACTGACGTGATACAGATTTACCCCGCCCCCCCTTTGGACCCCACCACCGCAGTAGTAAAAATTTGCCACTCTATACTTGTTCTCCTGCTGCAGCCTTCGGTTTACCATGCCCCACTCGCCACATACCACCACCGCCAAACTATGGACCTCCTTGAACTTAAAAGGCTGTAAAGCTAGATACCAATGGGTGATCTGCATATTGGTATTCTTCATATGGTGGAGCCACTCGAGGGGTGCATAGTCTGAACAGAGAATGAATTTCCATTCCAGGAGATAATAACAAAGGGTGAGGATAGACCAACAAATGGCCAAACACTCTTTCTCAATGGTGCTGTATCTAGTCTCTCTGTTTCAGAGCTCCCAACTAAGATACAGCACTGGCCGTTCCTCTCCTCCGACCACCTGGGACAGGACTGCACCCAGCCCACTGTCCAATGCATCTGTCTACAACACAAAAGGGACATCAAAGTTAGAAGCGTGTAAGAGCGGCTCGCAACACAGGACAGCCTTTACCTTGATTAGGGCTTGATGGCACAGTTCCGTCCACTGGACCAGATCTGGTGCTTCCTTTTTAGTGAGATCAGTCAGCAGGCTGGCAAGCTCTGAAGTCTGAACAATAAGGAATAAACATTCTATAATATCGCGCCAACCCCAGGAACTGTCCTCCTTTTTGTTCTTGCCCATGTCCCAAATGGAAGTCCAGATATCATACCTCCACACGCCCAACTGCACACTTCTGCGGGTTCGCCTTGTGTCCAGCCACCCTTAGTTATCTCAGGACAGCATGTAGATGTGCCAGATGCTGCTGCCCGCGGCTGTGCCTGAAGTCGGCCGGTGTGGGCCCGCGGCCCGGGCTCAGCAGCAGCGGGTGCATGATGGCGCTTGGAATGAGCTGGATGACGCGCGGGGGCGTGGCCTCCTCCGCACACGGGCTGGCGGGCCGCGCGGCGTCACGGGGAAGGACGCAGTGGCCGTTGGGGGCAGCGGGAGACACGGACAGCGGGTACATGTCGTCCGGCAGGTGATGGTTGCTGTCAGGCAGCTGTGCGGACGCCAGCTGGAGGTCCTTGGTATACGTGGAATGGGGGCGGAAGATTTTGTCCATGAGATGATGAAAGGTGGCGGGAGCCTTGAACAACCCGAATGGTAGAGTAATAAATTGGTGTAATCCAAACGGTACTGTAAAGGCTGTGGATAATGGCGATAAGGTAATTATCTTTGGATAATGGCCATAAGGAGATCTGCCAATAACCTGTTGTTAAATCCAGTGTTGAATAAAAGAGAACCGAACCTAACCGATCAAGAAGCTCATCAACTCAAGGCATTGGATAAGCGTCGAATTTCATCATTCACCCTTCTATAATCGACACAGAAACCAAAACAATCAGGCTCAGTCAGTCGCTATGAGATTCTTCTATTCCGCTCAACTCTAGCATGGCCTTTAATTCATCCTGTACCACTTTTTTCTTGTGTTCAGGTAAACGATAGGGATGGCTGCAAGCCACCTCCCCGGGGATCGTTTCAATATGGTGCTGTATGAAGTCTGTGCGACCAGGCAGTGGCGAGAACACATCTGAAAAATCTGCCTGCAACTTGGCTACATTGGTGAGCTGCAGCAAGCAAGAGGTGATCTGCCCCAGGAAACAGAGCGAATTGAATTGACTGGGACAGCCGCTTCTGGTCCGAGATCCTCCCCTTCCGAAATAGCCACTGCTAGCTAAACTGATGACACCTCATTCCAGCATTTTAGGAGATAAATGATAAATTTGACATGCACCTCCCCTGTCTGTTGGCCATAATCGAAATCCCCAACTTGCTGTGTAAACAAAAAAGGTCCTTGCCACTCAGCGAGTAATTTAGAACTAGATGTTGGAAGTAATACAAGCTCTTTATCTCCTGGTGTAAATTGATGCTCTCACGTACCCCTGTTGCACAGCCGCCCCAACGTGTGGAGTTTTGCTTGGAGGTCAAGGACATCATGAATTTCACCACAGCTGTATGAAGTCCCCTCCTCCCAAGCCTCTGTAATGACGTCAAGCACCCCACGGGGTTGCGGTCCATAGAGAAGCTCGAATGGGGAAAACCCAGAAGAGGCATGTGGAACCTCCCACACCGTGAACATCAGGGGCTCGAGCCATTTATCTCACCTTTTGGCATACTTTTTTTTTTTTTTTTTTCGTTACAAATTTATGAACCATGGATTCTAATCCAAGCCGTCAGTTTGTGGGAGATAGACAGTGGTGCAAATCAATTTAATGGCCAAAATTTCAAATGCCTAAGGTCGGAATTAACCACCACCTTAAAGGATTAGTTCACTTTCAAAATAAAATGTCCTGATATTTTGCTCACCCTCATGTCATCCAAGATGTCCATGTCCTTCTTTCTTCAGTCGAAAAGAAATTAAGGTTTTTGATGAAAACATTCCAGGATTATTCTCCTTATAGTGGACTTCAATGAACCCCAAATGGTTGAAGGTCAAAATTACAGTTTAAGTGCAGCTTCAAAGAGCTTTAAACGATACCAGACGAGGAATAAGGGTCTTATCTAGCGAAACGATCGGTCATTTTCCCCAAAAATATAAAAATGTATATGCTTTATAAACACAAACGATAGCCTTGCAAGTGCTTCCGCCGGACCGCCTTCCATATTCTTCAAAAAGCTTATGCTGTATCTCATACACCTTCCCTATTCAACTTACGGAAAAAACGGAACTGGCGCCGCATTAGTTCCGAAAGTTGAATATTATCAGGAAATTTTAATTTGTATGTGAACTAATCCTTTATATGCATTTTCCACCAAAAGTCTATACTTACAGGCACTACCGAGTAGTCCACCACTTCCCCGTGCACACACTGAACCTTAACCTCACGGCTGGTATCAAATGCCCCTTGGTGCACCAGGCTTTAACGAATGGAAGTTTGGTTACAGCCTGAATCCACCAAAGCCTGATATGTACCCCTCTTAATACTCACAGGTATTTGGTACTGCCTGGCTTGATCTGGTGGAGCGAGGGGAGAGGTGAATGTGGAGCGGAGGCTCTGGCGCTCTCCGACACGCCCCCTTGTGTCCCAGATCTAGCCCCCTGGAAGAATTCTGAGCCCAGACCGCCTCTTCCCCACTGTGGGGTTCGAGGAGGTGCTTTGCTCTGCAACCTGGGAACAGGGATAGGGCGAGACAGAGGGAAGAGAGGATGAGGGGTTGGAGAAAAAGAGGTTAGTGAAGGGCTCGCCCAAACCCAGGGCACGCCACCAGATGGTCTTCAACCAGCTGGATGACCTGATTCAGCACCGTTGTGCGGTTGCCTTTCCTCATGGCAGCCGAGCAATGAACTGCTCTAGTACCACCAGATCGATCACTTCCTCAACGTTGAATGTCTGGGCCATCAGCCACTTGTGGTAAGCGTCCCAGAACTGTTGGGCCATCACGAAAGGTTGGCTGCTGTCCCCCAGCGCCACTGACGTAAAACATTGGCATGGATCTCCCTGCTCGATTCTGAGGTCCATCAGCGCCTGGTGTTGAGTCTGATTACGACGGCGAGTGACTTAAAGCCGGGCACACATTTAACGACTGTAAGGCCGATTATGAATGTAAATTGATACTTATGACTGATCGCGCTCAAACGCGTCCAGTCGCGTTCAGTCTGCGATTACAGTCAGTGTTCAAATTCCATGTGTAAGTATACAAATCTGCTTCAGTCGCAGGAAACAATCGGTATATGTGTTCAGTTCAGTTTTAGAATGTTTCAGCTAATCGTTAGGTGTGTCCCCGGCTTTACAAGCTTTGTTGCTTGGGCTGGCTGCATGACTGCGTGCTGACTTCAGACTCTGCTTTACCACACTGTGCTCGGCACAATTCGAAACATCTAGTTTTTAAAATGTTTTTAAAAAATTTGGTGGTTAATGTTAAACGTGGTTAATGTTGCTTACTTTTAAACGTTAATTTTAAATGTTCTCTGTACATTCTGAAACAAGTAGTAAGTAGTAACATTTAAATATGTTACACAAACATCCAACTAAATTCAGAAAAATTGCTCATGAATGATGTAAAAATAACTTTTGAGAAAAGTTTTAAAGTAGCAGTTTACATTTCCAGTAACCTCCGATGTTTGCTCATAGATTTCATTCTGACAAAGTTCTCTATGAACTTGAAAGTTCTCTCTAGTTTCTAAGAATGTTCCCTATTAGCTGGATATACACATATTTTAATAGTCATTTGTCTGAGAAATTCTTCCTGGAGGCCCTCTTTGCACATGCAAATTTTTTTTGCATGCGTATGTACTACCCTCCATTCTGCAGGTATGAGGCACTGTGAAATTCCCAGGAAGTGCCTAAATTTTGGACACTTTCAAAACATTTCAAAACTTTAACGTGACAAATTTGAAAGGTAAACATATACAAAAAACGACGGAATCCACAGGATAATGAAAGGCTTGGGAATTTACAGGCTCATGTTTCCTTGTGTCTATTGTTTGACATGTTTAACATACGCAGACTGACAAAAGTGAAAGTTTCCAAAAATAGCACATACAAGTTCAAGCTGTTCAAGGAGCTGGGGTATTTTTAGCTTTCACCTCTGATGCTATCAGATCTTGTGGTTGAAGTTGAGTCCTAGTGTTGCCACAAGTGATATTGGGAAGCTTTTATCCTACTTTCATTCATACTGAATCATGATTCAATTCAACTGAGCTGAGCAATTTAACTGAGTTGGGCTAGTAGTGGTCCATCAATACACATTTTAAATGTTTCTTTTTTACTTCCTCTTTCCCTCTCCGACTCAAATGTTAATTGTAACTGTTTGTCTTTGGATGGTTTGATTGGTATTTTCATACCGCGGCAGCTCTTGAGAATGCTTTCTGGGTCAGGTTAAGTTCTTTGCTGAGTCTTGTAGGTGCTGACCTGGTTTGAGAAGGTGGTTAAGCCCTTTGGAAGAGGGGGTTATACTTTGTCATGGTAAAACATGTTTCGGTAAATGTCGACGATCACGTAAGTTGTTACTAACCTCTGCCCCAAATTTGCTGGGGGACCTGAGAAAATAAATTTGTTATATTTAACCTTTTATTTGGGATGAAAGCATGTAACAAATCGTTTTAAATAATTAAACTTTTTAAAATAATGAATGATGGGATATTTTGTG
>RJVU01079805.1:6553614-6588770 GCA_003731715.1 Anabarilius grahami | reverse complement strand
TTTTTTAAAATTAATTAAAAACATTTTCTCTATCTATGTCCACTGCATTGTGATTTATGAGATCTCTGTTCTTTAAACAGGATGAGCCAGGAGTTCACATTAAGGCAATGAGAGAGTTTCGCAGTGTTTTGGTCTGGATCACTTTAGCCATGGATAGAAGGAGAACACACAAGAAGATTCAGTAGTTCTCCACACCGGCACAGAGGAACTCGGGATGCAGGAGGAGTCAAACACATTTGTACACACACACACTGATCACCATCCAGCTACACACCCTGCAGTGACGGCACCAGGCTCAATTAACACACACACACACACACAAAACACAGTGGCTTGAGTCATTATAAACACTATCAATCCCTCTATTAATTATCAATAGACTGCTTGCAAAGGAAAGTTGTTTGACTACACCAGCCATCAAGTCACATCCTGTGAATGTTTCTCTGTTCACCGTTTAATGAACAAGCCAAATTGTAGTTGAATCCAATACATCTCAGGGAAGCTATGACTATTTGTTTTTCATAGCAGAGAGACCAAATTCTTACATGCACTTATTAGACAAGCCAAGGTTACGGATATTTTGCATCAACATTTCGGTAACTTGGCATTATGAACAAAAATCTATATGCTTATTAATGTGAAATGCATTATAGTTTAAACGATACAGAATGATATAGCCTAGAATAATTGAAGACATATTTTTGTTTTTGTGTTAATTTTGAAATCCATAATTTATTTTTGTACGTTTTTTTATTTTCTTGTATTTCAAGTATTATTTGAGCAGTTTGAAATGTTACAGGGCAAATGAAAGATCTTAAAAATATCTAATATTTATTTTATTAAGTTATGATCAGACAGTAGGTGTAGGCCTTATCATTCTCAACTGCCAACTCAAATTCTCCTCCTAAAAAAGAAAAGGTGTGAGAATTCTGTAAGTGTTAACCGTACTAATGTTATTCATTAACGTGCATTGCTGTTTGTGACGTAATTTTGTTTGTGAACCTTCAAATTAAATAAAGTTTAAATCAGCCTAAGAGTTTCCCATTATCCTTGTCTCTTTTTTTCTTTTTCTTTTCATGACCAAAGCTTTTCAATAGCGCTCTGGCATAGACTGTAAATGATATAGCTGTCGGACAGGTGGTGCTCGGTTGCCTCTAATTACTGTTCAGAGTGCTAAATGTGACTAACTTTACATGGACAGCTCAGTATCAAAGCACTGCACAAGAGAACTGCACACTTAGCACATAAAAAGACAGAATCATGACTACTGACACTTTTATTCACCCAGTGATTTTAGAATTTTGACTGCACAAGTGGCTCCCTCTAGTGACTCATATTTAGGTATTGCACTCTCTGCTGCAGTGGAATATTTGCCAACTTTGGTAAGCACAGTAGGCTATGTGCACCCAAAGCATTCAGCAATAACATTTTAGTTCGATAATTATCAATTTTTAAAAAAATAATAATCAAAAGTTTATAATATATTCTTATACTCAAAATAGGCAATTGCATATTAACCAAGCCTATTTTGTCTGCATTCATGTTTAAAATCTTTTTTTTTAAAACCTTTTATATCACTAACATTTTCAGTTTTGAAACAAATTAAACCGATCCTAAGGCAGACTCTACCATCACTGTCACTGTACACACGTTGCAGTTCCTGGAAGTTGTAGCACCATGAAACGCGACCACAAACGTCTCTTTCGCATTGCCACCAAACAACCAAACCTATGCTCAGTTCTGGTGCAACGAAAGGGCGCGGGCATGCATATGCATGCATGCACGCACAGACACACTTAGATGCACAAATAAATATAACTTTCTCTGTCACCATTGTCTTTCTTAGACACACAAGCAACAATAAGCAACTGCTGCAAATGCTGCTATCAAAACTGCAAGCTTGAAGCCTCAAGAGGTAGCCTAATGAAGTTTATACTCACAGCAACCAGTCAAGTCCTTTTATAGTAAGACACATTTGCCTGTTAGAAGCAATAATTAATGTAGTTAACTTAAAAATGAAAACTTATCACTGTGAAATGCAAAAAGAGATAGTCATAAGAATGTAGGCGTTTCATTTCATGTCACATAGACTATTTATTAATCTTGATTTCTCAGAACTTGTGAGCTTTTTCTCCAAGTCTCATGAAGCTGTGCACAGAAGACCAATGGCCAACGTTAGGATTTTCGTTAAACAATAGGCCTATATTAAATTTTGGTTTGTTTTCTCCAAACCCTGTTGTATACCACCTGAACACTTGGAATATATGGCACGTGTTGCATGGGATCATTCTGTGAGACTTTTGCATCTTTTTTAAGATGCGTGATACTAGTCTCTGTTCAATGCCATATGTAGTTTATTTCCTTGGGTGGATGTCAGTCCAAAGTTGGTTCAGTTCAATTAGTTGTCCCACAGGGTTCGATTTTGAGTCCCCTTCTTTTTAGCATGTACATCTTTCCTCTTGGTCAGCTTTTAAGATCCCTTGGTCTTAAGTTCCATTTCTATGCAGATGACACCCAGATTTACATTCATACAAAACCTGGTGATAATGTAGCTATTGGCTTTCTTGAGCACTGCATTTCTGAGATAAAGATTTGGATGTCTCATTTTCTCTGTCTCAATTGTGATAAGACAGTTGTAATGCTTATCAGTTCACACCATCAAATGAATAAATCCGGTCCTCTAACCCTAAAAGTGAAAGGTTCTGCTCTACAGTTTAAAAAAAAATAAAAAATAGGGGTGATTTTTGATGCAAACTTTACATTTGATCCTCATGTCTAGAATACAGTTAAAATTTCATTCTTTCATCTCAGAAACATTGCAAGACTGTTCGCCATGTTATCCTTCTCTGTTGCTGAAAAACTGATCAACACTTTTGTTTTTTCACGCATCGATTACTGTAATGCTCTTCTTGCTGGGTTTTCTAAATCTACCTTAAATGAATTGCAGTCTGTTCAAAATTCTGCTGCTAGAATCCTGACAAGGACCAGGACAAGTGAGCACATCTCTCCAGTTTTAGAGTCATTGCACTGGCTCCCTGTCAGATTTCGGATTGATTTTAAAATTCTCATGCTAACCTACAAGAGCTTGCATGGTATGGCGCCACATTACTTGTCACAACTTTGAAAGGGTTAGTTCACCTAAAAAAGAAAATTCTGTTATTAATTACTCGTCCTCATGTGGTTCTACACAACCGTAAGACCATTGTTCATCTTCAGAACACAAATTAAGAAATGTTTTCATTAAATCCGATGGCTCAGTGAGGCCTGCATTGCCAGCAAGACAATTAAGACAAGACGTATTTAAAACCGTTCATGTGAGTACAGTGGTTCAACCTTTATGTTATGAAGCAACGAAAATACTTTTTGTGCACCAAAAAAAACAAAATAATGACTTTATTCAACCATATCTAGTGATGGGTGATTTCAACACACTGCTTCATGAAGCTTCGAAGCTTTACGAATCTTTTGTTTCAAATCAGTGGTTTGGAGTGCGCATCAAACTGCCAAAGTCACACCTCCCGGTGGGGAACAATTGAAATTTCAAAACACTTGACGTAACGAAGCCTCGTTTACTGAAATCACGTGACTTTGGCAGTTTGATACACGCTCCGAACCACTGATTTGAAACAAAAGATTCATAAAGCTTCGAAGCTTTATGAAGCAGTGTTTTGAAATCATCCATCACTAGATATTGTTGAATAAAGTCGTTATTTTGTGTTTTGGCACACAAAAAGTATTCCCGTTGCTTCATAACATTAAGATTTGACAACTGTAGTCACATGAACTGTTTTAAATACGTCTTTAGTAGCTTTCTTGGCATTGAAAGTGTTAATTATCTCGCTGGCAATGCAGGCCTCTCTGAGCCATCGGATTTCATCAAAAATATCTTATTTTATGTTCCGAAGATGAACGAAGGTCTGAGGGTGAGTAATTAATGACGGTTTTTGGGTGAACTAACCCTTTAACTGTCTACACTCCAAGGAGTGATCTCCGTTCCTCCAATTCTGGTCTTTTAGTTGTTCCTCCTACTCATTTATGCTCTATTGGTGGCCAGACTTTTTCTGCATGTGCAGCAAAACTTTGGAATTCTCTTCCCTTTGACATCAGACAGGTTGAATCCTTTAGTGTTTTTAAATATGCTCTTAACCCCCTTTTTTTCTGAATAGCTTTAATGTGATTTATTTGTTATATGTATGATGCTTATTTTTTATTTCACTGTATTTTTATGCTTGTAAAGCGCTTTGAGATTTTTAACGCTTTTAAAGTTTTATTAAAACTAGCAGCATGCCTAATTTGAATGGGAAATTTCTGCTTTCCCAATAACTTGAAATAAAACTCATTTCACCATGAATGCTTACGTAAATGTAAATTGTAAATTGCCACCTCAAATCCTTTTCACAAAAGAGGAAAAAGGTGTAAGTGAGAAGTCAGATGAATTGTGACTCCTGTGCTCAGAAGCAGCAGTGCTAACCTGACCACAGTATGCTCACTGGAAACTCACGGTTAAGCTGCTACGCAGACGGAGAGGCTGCAGAGGAAGCTGTTAGGTCATTGACTCAGTGACTCAGTCTACAATACAGCTGAATCACTCTCTTTTCCAATAAGGAGTGAAGACTGGAGTGAAAACTTGACTAAACTCTTTTCGCTCAGTTTCGTCGTCTTCATACAATACTGAAGTTTTTAAAACATATACTTCTCAGTCAGTATAAAGGAGCAGAATCACATCTGATAGAATTACATGGTAAAACCTCGCAATGACACAGTTTCATTCTATCTTGAAATATATGTATGGATGGTGAATGTTGGGGTCAGATGTGTATTGTGTGTCACAGTCAAAGAAATGCCCTGTAGAAACTATTTGTAGTCTAATTGCATAACACTTTAGAATAGTATTCTGTCAATAACTACACAGAACAAATAAGTAAAATAATATTCATTAGTAGGGCCTAATCATTCCTAGGTTAGCATGATCGTCACTTTAGAATTAATTATGCATTATTTACATTAATTCCAAAACTGTATATAGTTTCTTAGTTGTTCATTAATAATGGAACAGTATTCTAAAGTATTACACTTTTTACTGAACTAAATTTACTTTTCTGAGTCTTTTTTATGCTCACATCCAGCTTTGAATTCTAGTGGATGTATGAAGTTCAGTAAGCATAGTTCATCACAGTTACTTGCCTATATGAACATGATCCACTAATAGTTGACAACCAGAAAATGTCATTATTTTGAACATCATACCGTATCTTGTTTTATCATTTGAAACCTAAAATACTCTATTTGAAAGTGTGCCAAGGACCTTCCAAGGAAAGTCAGTTCACTCAGCGGCCATATTTGCAACACTTCCGGGCAGCTATTTTGGGCATCCAAGACCAAGTCCTATCTACTTGAATGAGGGAAATCTGAAATCTCAAAAACTGCTAGCTAAACTCACAATTAAATAACATATTTCAAATCAGCAATAACATCTGACTTCAATGGACCCTTCACTAAGCCCCGCCCTCCTTAGTTACTGTTGCTACGCCTGTCAAGCTTTCGCGCCTGGCAAGTCTATTACAGTATGTATGCACCGGTGTCAGACATTTCCAAGGAGATAATTAGTCATTTTTGGCGAACAGGTGAAATATCTGAGAGAGCAAGACAAAAGGGACTGCAGTATGCATTCGAGGGATATATCCACGACATAATATGCAACCGATTAGAAAATAATTTGATCAAAATTTAGGTCTCAGCGCAAGCAGCAGCCGCCTCATACGCTGACCATTCAAATGGGAAACACAAATTGAGGAACAGCTTTGTTCATCCACAGCAGGTTAAGTGAAATTTGTGAAAATAACCTAATAATTATAAATCAAACAGCTTGTCCATAAGTCTTGTGGAATAAACACAAGACATTAGCCTGACCACTTTGCAATGATAACATTCTCCCGCTTTATTTTTAGCGCGCCAGGCTACTCCGTCTTGCCTTTAATCATATTATTTTACTTTCAGTTATATGCATTATGAACAAAAAAACGACATTATTTCCAAGCAATGATGTGCTGAGTTAGCTGCATGTGCGCACATCAATATTACATCATTGTTGTCATGATAAATAACACAAAATTACTGTATTTGCATTATTGTAAGGGTAGGTTTAGTGTTGGGGTAGGTGTAGCCATTAATAAACCACAATCTGATAAGTAGCATTTTTCGCTATCGATTTATACTTGTTCTAACGATTAATGCTATATCATATTGTGCTACCACTACTGTACTTGCATTATTATAAGGGTAGGTTTAGGGTTGGGGTAGGTGTAGATGTTAATAAAGCCATAGACCACGTTGATATCACGCTGGAAGCACAATCTGATAGGTAGCATTTTTCGCTGTCAGATTTTGCTACCTACTGTTCTAATGGGAGGTAGCAAAATCTGACAGGGTAGCACAAATTGTCAGAACACCGGCATTTCTCCCCTTGGGTTTTAGGTTTCAGGAAGGGAAAAAATTCCACCACCCCGTCCAAACTTTTAGGATACCGGGTCAGATTTACACAATCCATACTATTTGGCGTGCTGTCCGGGGAGAGGTCTCCGAGCTCAGTATATGGCCCGAACCCAGAGTAACCTCTAACCTCTAACCTCACCCTACACTCTTCTATAAATTATTTATTTCTTTTGAGGAATAACTTTGTTACTACTTGCATTTTCAGTCCATCTGACAAATGTGACACATCCTGGACCCTTTAATTAGTTTAATCTGCTGTTTTCCGCTTAATAAGTCACTTTCGCCCAGTAATGCCACGTAGTGATGCCAGTTAGCATTTTTATTATTTCCAATCCATTTATCCCTCTCAAGATCACAGTGGTTTTAAGTGGAGAGTCAGACTCATTTAAGATTATTTCTGAGGTTCAGATTCAGAGAACTGATGTTGTCACACCACAGTGTGTCTGATGGAACTCAACTGAAAAAAAAAAAAATGTGGCCACAGGCAGTAAAATGTAAATTAAGCAAATTTTACATCACCACAGATCAACCAGATATTCTGTAGAAATGACAGGATTGCATGTCAGCACAAATGCAATTTTACTTTTTAATTTTAATTTATGTATATTATCAGACACCAAGTCATTTACAAATATCACATTGAAGTTGAATATTTTATCAGTTCAGAAATCATAAAAATGCCTGATATTACCAAAAGTGCCCACTGTATGGAAGCCCATTTTTGAATGTAAGAAAAAAAAATGTAAATTATAATTAGGACTTATTATTATGAGATTTTAAAAAATCAAAATGATGAGATACTAAGTTATAATTATGATAAAACATTGAAATCATGACAGTCAAATTTAGAGATACTAAGTCATAAATATGAAATAAAAAGTTAAAATGAATTTTACATAGTTACATAATTATGACTTCATATCTCATAATTTTGACTTTTATGTCATAATTCTGATTTACCAAAGTATGTTTTTTATTATGTAGCAGAAATGGACTTCTATACACCAATGGTAAACTTTTGAAACACAACAAAAAGGTAAATAAATGGGCATTAGTTATTAGATATAAAAACCACACCCACTACATGTTTAATGTTCTAAAAGGATACATATATATATGATGGTGATGTAACTTTCAGTTTGCTGAGTCATAATTCATCTCAACCTGCTGGCAACCCAGTTTCTAGAAGGTTTGTTGGGTGGCTTGCAACCATGGCAACATTCAGAAAACACCAGGCATATGAATCCTTATGAAAGTGCCCATTGGGTATGGGGTTGGGTAAAAGCAGAAGATCTTCAGGGTAGCCCACAAAAACCCCAAAACCAGATGGCATCCCAGCCCCTTAAATTTTTATTTATGATCCCACTGGACTTAAAACTATATTTATTACCTAATAATTTATCAAATGCACATACAAAAATACATATAAAAAGATGATCAAACAAGTAAAGTTTTTGAAATTAAGTTAGTTAGTTAGTTAAGTTAAGTTTAAGAATAAAAGGTTTAATTTAAAAGCTGGCTGTCTGAAATGAAAATCGTCAATTTAAATTCAAGTTAGCAATATCCATTAGAGATAAAATAACCTTAAAGATCACTTTATTTTTCATGTATTTTTTGTGCTCTGCAATGGAGAAGGGACAAGGATATATTTGGAAGAGTGAGAGATTGGGAAACATCACTTTATAAGTCAGACTCAAACCTATATCACCTAAATGGGCACCAAGACTTCAATATGCCATGTATGCACATTGAACATATTCAATGTATGCAAACTGCTGAACCAGACACTTTTATCCAAATACCCTACATTGCATTCAAAGTACACATTTTATCAGTTCATGCCTTCCCTGGGAATCAAACCTACAACCTTAAAACGGTTAACTCTCCTACAGGGACTTTCAGACTTAAGAAACAGTTCCTGAAACTTGTACAGTACTGCACTGTATGCACAATCCATACCTCAGCATATACTATGCACAACTTCATTTACTTAAACATGGTTTTAAGATTTCTGAGGTTCATTTCAGAGAACTGATGTTTGTTGCTACACCACACTATGTTTGAAGGGGAATTCAACTGAAAAACTATGTGGCCACAGGCAGAAAGTTGTAGCTTAAGCAAATTTACATTACCACAAATTAACCAACAATGCAAAGTATTGCAAATCATAAGTTTATAGTGATAATTTAGCAATTGATTTCAGTATGTGTTTTTTAGTATGTGTTGCATTTGCAGCACCAAACACACACAGCTACATATGCATATGCCTTCATAGTGAGGCATATGCATATGTAGACACACAAACACTTGTGGTCAAAAATGCATATGCAACATATGCAGACTCATGCAGGTACAGACATGTGCATACATTCATATGCATGCATTAAAAACATTTGATAAAAAGAAAAAACTAATATAAAACAGATGGCCGTTACATATAGTTGTTGGATATAAACCAGCTGATACCCACTGATAACAAGTTTCGGTTTCACACAAAACAAAAAATATCTGATAATGAATCAACTTTCCATTTGCGATTGACTCATTGGCAGCACGTCAACAATCCCCTTACCCAGTTTCTAATGGTCCGAAAATGGATTGCAACTGTGGCTATTCTCAAAGGCTACTGTGTCCTTGTGCTTGGGGTACGGGGTTAGTGTGGCGTCACTTACTTGAGAGCATCTCATCTCTGATAGGAAACCTTCATAGAAAAGTAGCCACAGAAACCCCAAACCCCAACAGCACATCCACTGCCGCCTTCATACGTTGCTCTTTTTAGGTTGTGCACCTATATAAACCCCCGGCCCCTTTCCGATCATCAACATTCACCTGCTGACTAGCATCAGGTCGCAACCTTGTGTTTAAATTCGCTTGGTTCATAGCACCGAAACACAAAGAATGGATTCTTGGCTCAACATGATGCTGCTGTGTGGACTTCTGTTAATAGCATCTCTTCAGACAACCAACGCATTCAGATTTCGACGGTCCAAAAGTGAGAAACCCCATTTGGAGCCATATGTCCACTCTCTGCAAAATGATTATGTAAGTGATGTCTACTATCATGAACTTCTGCAGCGGGTTGAAAGCAATTCAGTCTGTGTTAACAAAATGAATCACTTCAAGTACTACTCATATCTGTATGTTATAGTTGGGTCTTGCAGCTAATATTAGCAAGAGATCTATTACGCAATAAACTTTGCGACACTTTGATCTTAGAATAGGAGTTAAGATTCACAAGAGATGCACATTCATTCATAACGTTCGCTGTTTTTTGCCCGCTTTCTTTAGAAAACACGTGGCACAGAATGGGTTTCAAAGTCTGTTTTTGTTTCTCATCTGGACAAGCTGAATGTAAGTTTTTACTGTGCAAAATGCTAAAATATGAAAATGCAATTGAATGATATATATGCCTCGATATATGTATCATGCTAATAATCTTGTTTCTCTTAGTCCAAGGCTTCTTGCACTTGTCAGGCACTGTTGCTTGAAAGAATGCTGAACATCTACGAAGAACTTTTCAAAGACATGAAGTCTGAGCATAAAGAAGAGAGAAACGATCTACGACATGTAATGAATGAGGTGGAAAAGCTGAGACAAAATTACATTGAAGAACATAAAGTATGGAAAGAGCTTCAGAAAATGAACTCACTCAAGGTAAACATAAAGAGAAAGTCCTGTTTTCATTGTGAAAGTGTACATTTTTAGTTGTTGAATTGCTGTTTATCATATGATATCAGGTCATGTGATATAATATATGATATGGTATCTAATACAAATGTTTGTTCTCACTCTCACAAGGTGAAAAATGAAACAATCCGAGGAGGAGCGTTAAACGACTTTCTCATGGTGTTTGATCAGGCCTATACAGAAAAACCCAAAAAGGTTTACTGAGAAGATCCAAAAGTCATGTCTTTCATTTAGTAAACTTGTGCTTTGTTATTGTATTAGCCTATTTATTTATAAATTATATGGAAATAATTATTTATTTTTTACTTTATAATGTACTCTACTACACCATCCATAACTTATAATCTAACTTATTCTCATCACAAGTGTGTTTGCATCATTTACAGTGTACAGAAACAGTGAACGTTGATTTCTAACTGGATTTGCTTGAAATATTCTGTGAGCTTCACTGGCTAAATTGTTAATTACAATAAATAATTTTTGCATTAATTCATGACTCGGCTTGTTCAATAACAAACATTACATGTACATGTATATGACACACAAACACACACAAAATACAAAAATGTTCAAATAAAGGCTAGAATACACTGAATGACTTTAGCACAGATTTTTGGCCAATGTGCTGTCAAAAGGAATTGAGGCTAGTTGCTGAAAGTCAGAGCCATTCTGCAAATATTGGTGAATTGTGTAGTGCATGATATCAAACATTTTTGATATTTTGAGCCAGCTTTAGAACATTTTATTATTATTTTCATTTGTCATGCTACTCCTAGCAACAAGGTGCATGTTTACATGTTATTGGGTTCGGAACGACTCAAAAGTTTGGTAGTGTGTGATTTGATATGTTTAGCGTATGATGCCCAGTTTTTCTCTTTAACGATTTACAAAGTCGGCAAGTGTATGATGCCTAGTGTAAAAGTCATGTAGTGTATTCCAGCCTCAAGTACTTGACACATTAAGGGGGGAATGTCATACAAACAAGCTTTAAAATGTGAAAGAAAAAATGATTTGATTGTATGAACCAGAACCATGGACAAGTGTTCCAGCAGCTTAAACCAGGGTTCCTCAAATCCAGCCCTGGAGGGCCAATGTCTTGCAGAGTTTAGTTCAGATCATGATCAAACTCACCTACCTTTCTAGGAACTCCGAAGATCTTGATTAGCTTGCTCAGATGTGTTTTATTAGGTTTGCAACTAAACTCTGCAGGGCAGTAGCCCTCCAGGGCCGGATTTGAGGAACCCTTGCTTAAACAGTAGAGCATGGCACTTGCAAAAAGGGCACCCAAACCTGGTCCTGGCGGGCCACTGTCCTGCAGAGTTTAGGTCCAAATTTAATTAAACACACTTGAAGCAGCTAATCAAAGTCTTCAGACAGGGAGATGTGAGGGTCTGTGGCTCTAACATTGGAGAAAGCGTAACAGCATATGAACTGAATATTGTATGTTTTTATAGTTGCTAAATGTCTTTTTAGATGTGGATTTTCATGCTCATGCTGCTCTTGATTTACTTCTGGTGATATTCAGGGAGAAAGTGAACAATTGTCACAATCTGACAGGTGTTATATGCAAAGAATCTGTAGTAAGATAAATATTCTACAATAAGTCTAGAGGTACAGTTGTCAGTGGGAATATAAATTTAATCAATTTACTTCTGTCTTTTCTAATACTGATTCTTCATTTTGTTCAGGAAGAACAAGCCACACCATATCCCACTGCAGATTTTGTGAATGTCTGTCTTCACACAGGTCTTTAGTGAGAAATCCCTCCATTTGCTGAAATTTGCAAAGCAGTTGAGGTGGAGGATGGTGTTCTTTGAAAATGTGATTGGGGGGCTTGTCACTGAGGTGGTACCTTAAGGGATAAGATTTGTAACTTTGATGAAGGTACAATATTGTACCAACAAGTTTTAAAAACCAAAAATGTTACAAATTTTTTATTTTGTACAAATCATGTCCTTTAAGGTACAATTCTGTACCCTTAAAAGGTACTGCTCCAGGGACAATGGTTTGTACCATCTTTGGTACAGAATTGTATCTTTTTTTCTGCGAGTGTATCATATAATGGCTGTGACGTCAGTTTTATGAGTCAGTTACAGTTTACACTAGGACTGCAATGTTTGTGGAATGTGCTTTACTGAGCATGAATTCCTCTATAGCTGGTCACTACAGTGCACATAAAACCAAATTTAATTTGAGATTTGAATATGTTCATTAAAAAACACCTTTATTGGGCATACATAGAAGTAATACTCTCTCTCTATTCCTTAGACAACCTTCTAAGTCAAAGGGCTGGAGCCTATTCCAGTTTCCTAGGCCAGAGGGAGGGGAAAGCATATGCCCAGTCAATCACAGGGCTCTCTCTCACACACAAAGGCAATTTTGACAGTCCAATTCACCTAACCTGCATATGTTTGGACTGTAGGGGAAACCGGAGTACCCAGACGAAACTTACACTGACACGGGGAGAACATGCAAACTCCACACAGAAAAGACTCCTGGCTCAGCTTCTTACTGTGCAGGTACCAGCTCTAACCACTGAGCCACTGCACTGTGCTTGTCATTAAAAATGTAATTGCAATTTAATCGTAGAAATCTGGAAGCCATAGAAAGAATTTATGGTAACACTTTATTTTAGGGTATTTTAACTAGTTGCGTATTAGCATGCATATTACTAGAATATTGGCTGTTCATTAGTACTTATTAAGCACATATTAATGCCTTATTCTACATGACCTTATTCTACATTCTTAATCCTACCCAATACCTAAACTTAACTAGCTAACTAATTATTAATAAGCAGTGAATTAGAAGTCGTAGTTAATAGTGAATATGTGTTCCCTATACTAAAGTGTTATCGAATTTATTTATCAAAATCGTTATATTTGTCATTAAAGGGTTAGTTTACCCAAAAATGAAAATAATGTCATTTATTACTCACCCTCATGTCGTTCTACAACCGTAAGACCTTCGTTCATCTTCGGAACACAAATTAAGATATTTTTGATAAAATCTGATGACTCAGTGAGGCCTCTATTGAGAGCAAAGCCACCAAATCTCTCAATACAAAAGTATTGTTTATTGTAAAACATGTTGAAGATTAATTAAATGATAAGCTATTTCCTCACAAAAGCATTTTATTCAGCATAGTGAAGCCTCTCCTCCATTGACATCCATTAAAAAAATGGACTCGTGTCTCCTTACCTGCGTAGCAGGCATTACGCTTTTTTTGGGCTAAGGCCTTGCCTTCAAGTGGCTTTGCTTCAGACTCACTAGAATCTTGCAAGCAGGATTGGCCCCTGCACTAGCTTGATTCCCAGGGAATGCATACAGTGATAAAGTAATGCAATATGCATTGCTTTACATAACCCTCAAGTCTTTTCTATGTATTTCCCTTTTTTTTTTTTACATCCTCATATGTCAACAGATGTTTACAGCGTCTTTAGTGATGATCACTTCAGTCTCTTGCTGCATCTTAAGTCCTTGTTAAATGCAACATATAAAAAATTTAAAAAAAAAAAACATCTTACATGATACATTTTAGATGGTAAGCTATTAATTTATCTATGATCGCTACAAACCATCTAACCAGCACTACAGGTTATTCTCCTATTGGTTTACACTCAGAATCCCAGTATATTTTCAAAATGAAGTGATTTACTATATTTGGTAAAATATGGAATTTTAAACTGATGATTAACGACAAATGAAGCCGTACGAAAATGACAAGTAAGCGGTTCTTAGATAGAATCCTTTTCGGTTTCCACGTGGTCTGTATGATGTATAATGATGAGTCTGGGGTAACACCTCACGACAGCCACAGCCGCGGAAAATCAACCACGCCGATGACGTTCGACTGGAAAATGAGACATACCTCCAACATTGAAGTCCGGAGTATCTGAGTGACGGGCGATAGGAATTGAAGTCACACTTTTCCTACTTTTTATGACGTATATATGTAAATGTGGGATTTTCTATCATTCACATTTTTGGTCTAACCATAACGTAACGTTGGAGGAGCTTAATCATGACAAAAAAAGTAAGCTGAATTGAAGCCAAGTCAAAACATGCTTCTTCAGATTTTAGATGGCCTTCCTAGATACATATTCTTACAGCATCACCTCAACTGACCTGGTAGGAAAAGTAGTAACCATACGATTGCAAAACCGTACCCGTCTCACACTACTCATCACTTTTGAGTCTGTCTTCCTCTTGTTCTCTTTCTCTGTCACTCTCTCTCTTTCTCTTTCTCTGCATCTTGGGCTGAGCTGATGAAGTGTTAAAACCTCAAACGATTCTGATGAGCAACAACACAACTCAGTTTTTCTGACACCAGAAAAAAAGGCAAAAAAGGTCCTTCTTTATCTATATAGTCTCTCCTCTGCATCTTAGCCCTGGATGTGGCAGAGCATATTTGTGATTCTGAGGAACTTCTAGTGAATGTTTCAGCCCACTTTTGCTAATTTTTTCAACAACTGCATCTACGAAAGAGAAAAAAATCAAGGTTATCACTCTTACACTCAACATTAAAAGTCTTGTTTAACTGAAATAACAAACTTGTCATTTCCTAGCTGTCAGATTGCACAGAAGAGCTGTGTGGACAGTTTATTGCATGTCAATGCATGTAAAAGTTGAAAAGGGAATAAGAAAAAAAAGTGACACAAGTGAGTTCAGAAGCTCCTAAATTTGGTACAAGGCCATTATTTGAAACCCTAGGATAATAAAAACCCACTACTTCCCTATTGTCAGTCATTCATGCATGAGCATCATTGGAGTGGCCATAGGTGCATTGACGTTTAGGCCCATGGAGAGCCCAAACCCCTTACTGAATCACCAAAAAGATTCCGGACCACAAAACCACCAACAGCCCCGCCCAGTGGCATCCACGGGATTCCAGCCGAGAAGATGAGTGGTGGGCTCGATGGTGCTGAGCAGCAACATGGTGCATTGTGATTTAAAGGAAACTTCGCAGCCACACAATTTCACACCTTTATCATAGCTCGCTCGCTTGCTCTCACACATAACTATAAATACCCCATTCACTCGAACAGATACATTCAGACCATCACCAAGACACGAGAACAGTCGGGTGTCACGTAAAAGGCAACTTCAACTTTTAAAAGATAGGAATACAAGTCAAACTTCAGCGAACACCTGAAACTAACAAGGACTATGATCGCGCAACAAATGATGGCCTTATTCTGGGGAGTATGTTTGATGACTTTGGGATGGATGACATATGCCGAGGCCAGCGTCCCTGAGAACCTGGACAAGAGCATTGATGAGCTGAAAGCATACTATGTAAGTAGACTGGTTTGAATTTCCATCATATGTCACATCACAGTCAGGAAGTGAATAAATTAAAAACTAATAGGCATAGACAAAGGTGTACTGTTCCAGGATATGGCCTGCAAGATACTTAAAGATGGGCCTCAAACTTTTTTGGAAAGGCTGGCTTTACAAACTAGTCAACTTTTACTGCAGTTGGGTGGTTAAGAGGTAGTATAATACAAAACAGGAAGTTAAGTCTACCATCCATACAGACTGAAACTCCTACATATGGGCCTTTCTTGCATGGTGGAAAATGTCTGGTCTGTAGTTTAGGTTTCAGATGTGGTGTGTTAATAATAATAAACATTCATCTGAGTAAGTGAGAAAAGATAAGAGTTCAAAATGACATCTGAAATCTAAAACAGTAACAGATATAAATGATGACCTTTTCATTTCTTCCAGATAAAAAATGACCTTGAGCTACACAACGCACATCCTGTCTTCCTGCGGGTCCTGAAAGACTTAAAGGTGAATCTTGAGGTAAATAACCTCCTTCATAATAACCTCAAATGCATAATGCCTTGGTATTCACACCTGTGTGGTCTATAGTAGCTAAGATACCAGTGTAGCCTTTCTAAACCAAAGGGCATATTGTTTTGATGCATCCTATACGGGATATCCTGTGTTGGATCCACATTGTGCTCATGTGTGTTGCCTTTGTTTAGCAGGAAAGTGAACAGAATCTATTGATGAGCATCATCATGGACACATACAGTAGGATATTCACTCGCATGCAGAACGAGAGCCTGGATGAAGCTACAAAAGACAGATTGGCACATGTTCAACAGCATTTGAAAAAACTGCAAGAAAACTACTTTCCAGGCAAGAGTGCAGAGCTCAAGACATATGCAGAAACCCTATGGGCGATTAAGGTGAGATGACAGTTTTAGATTCTGTGAAACCAAACATGATACCAAGAAGAATTGAACATCAAAACTTTAGAGCTATATATAGATGTAGAAAAGTATGTTTTTCCACACCTGCTAATGGGCAGTTAACTGAGAAAATGTATTGGCCATATATACCAGTTATATATATATATATAAATAAAACCAGCTAAAAGTGGCAGGAATGTTTGCCTCATATTGCCACAGCATTTTATCAATCACAGTTGAAACATTTAATTATAGAACTGATATTTCACTACATTTTGAATGTGACTTACTTTGGTTAAAAGGCCGCCTTTGGTAACCACACGAAAGGAGTTTTACTTCTAAAAGTGGGTAATCAGGGTTTGCGGGCCCAGCTTTTTGAAACTACTTTTTCCCTTACAGTGCACAATATATTTACTAGATACTATTATAGGTAAAATTCAAAAACACACAAGTTAGAGTGTAAATTTCCCTTTTTTTACTTTTTTTTTTTTACTTTACTTTGTGTCCACTCAAAATCAACAGGATGAATATACTTATTTGACATTATATAGACACTTATATATCACTAATTAAATGCTTTGCAATTGCAGGAAAATGACCCAATCGTCCAGCGCAAAGCATTGTTTGAGTTCAAGCGCGTCTACAGAGAAGCAACACAGCTGAAAAACCTGAAGAATAAAGACCGCCGGAGACGACAGGCCAAAAGCATCAGGCCAAAAGCATCAGGAGGCAGAAGTCCTAGTAGATCTTGATCATCAATTAAAGAATGTTGGAAAATCAGTGTTATTTATTTTATTTATAAAGTTGTGCACATATTGTGCACAAGAGATAATTGGTCAAACTGACAGTATTTATTTGTTCTTATTTATTTGAAAAAAATCACTGTAAACCACTTGCTAGTTACATAGCAAAAAGTTGTAAGGTCTATGACTAAATAAAATTATTTTATAATAATTTTTGTTCTGATTTAATTGACTTTATAAGATATGCCAGACATGCTAAGACATGTTTCTGTTTGACACAGAAATGTCTCCTGTCCTCCCCCAGCATTTGAAACTCATTTGTCATCAGTTTCATTACTATAACTTTGACTTATTCCACACATCACTGAATGTCACATTACAGATTAAAGTGCCACTGAAAGCAAAAGAAGTCATGACTTCATCATCATATTACATATGTTTGAAATCAGACACCAAAGTCAACACATATAGAGCCCTGGGGAAAAGGATATTTATGTCACACTTGAAGATGTAAGAACGTCATTGTATTAGATACAAACATCAAACCAAGTTGCAGACCATGCACACAAGCAAAACTTTTCAAAAAAAACCTTGACACTCATTGGTTAAAAATAATTGGAAAAATGGCAAAGATAAGAAAGAATAGATTTCGCAGATTTTGCAGGTGCAAAATACTTTTTAAGACCACTATAACCTGCTAGTGGTCATATTAACATAGCACAATCTCTTCTTCACTATTTTATTTCAGTTTGAAAGGCTGTCAAGTGACCTACCTGTGTAATATAATACTGCTCTTATACAATACTTGTGGGAATTCCAGGCAAAAAAGAAAAATGTCATTGAACAGGTTTGGCCCCATGTGTTTATGTAGGCAAAGATATCCTATCACAATGCAGCGTAATATAGTAACAACACACCACAACAAATTAGCTCATATAAGGTTTCACTGCGACTTCTTTAAAAAAGAGAAGTTGGAAATTTATACTTATAGTTTGACTGCCAGGCAAATTGCAGAATGCGGAAAGCGGCTTTTGTAACATATTTTACTGACACTGTTCAAGTTAACTATTAGCATGCATAAACAAATTCAGAAGGTCTTTTAAAAGGACATTGTGAATTCCCTTGCTGGTCTATGGTTTGGTGCTGGTCTAACGTGGACCAGCATAGCCATCAGCAAAACATGAAGCTGGTCAACCATGGACATTTCGGTGAAGCTAGTTGACCAGTCTTGCTATTTGAGCTTATTTAAGCTGGTGAGGACACCAGCATCCCACGTGAGGACCAGCATTCACTGTAGAAGAAATGATGATGGAAGTGTTATTTCTCAGCAAAGGCTTTTTAACTGCTGATGATGCATAAACCACAAACCAGCAGAATGACATGCTTATACTCACCCTTGAACAGCATCCATGATTTACTGCTGTTAACAGATGTTCTTTGCACTTTGCACAGAAAACCTCATGGATCTCTTTTTACTTTTGCTTTAAGAGTCATGAAACTTACCATTTTAACACATGCCAGCTTTTACCACAGTTTCGAAAAACACTGCAGAGTGCACTGTCTGCGGTCCAGCCAGTTTATTTCACTTTAATGAGGTTAACACTATCAAAGGTTCTCACAGATGCACAAAACAAAATACACTACTATATATAAGTACATATATTATGTCATTTTCATGGCCAAATACATACTGAGCCATTTGCATGCATTTGTACTGCAGCACACAGATTATATATATATATATATATTTTTATTTTTTTTTTTTCTGCATGATGCGAAAATATAAAGGTGTTACATAGCTTCCCCACAGTGCTCTATGGATACAGACTTTCCAATATTTTTTTACGGGTACGTTTTTAGGTTTATGTTGACACCCTGGGTTCTATTTCTAACGTAATACTTCAGAAAACAACACTAATGGATTTGGAACATTCACTTTCCAGGGTAAACATCCTCAACAGGGTGAGACGAACAGGGAATTGAGGGCAACACTGTTGGGAAATATGTGCCCACAATATTATGGCTCCGACACAGTGTTTGCTCCACAATGATCCATCCTTGACTGTGTTGACAGGTCAGACCACTTATATTTTTGAATCAACAGTTTCAAAGGTATTCAAAAGTAACTCATATGTACAGTATAAACATACATATGAGTTGCTTTTGAAATAGAAACCAGGGTGTCAACATAAATTTTGGAAAGTCTGTTGCCATATAGCACTGTGGGGAAACTATGCAACACCTTTATAATTTAGCAACATGCAGACAAACATGTGCAGCCCTTGTTTCGGTATATACATTCACAGTGTCTAAAGTGCCTGTAACATGGAAAAGTCATTTGACAGAGAAGAGAAATAGACATTTTTAAGATCCTGTAAAGAAGGCTTTTGTGGCTTTCATTTTCACAGCTTTGAGGTCATTTATATGCTCGTGTACTGCTAAATCCTGACTAAAGATTGATAAATAGGCCCTATACATGTTTATAGTCTTTCTCTTGCAAAAACTGACCAAACAATATTGATGACTCATCCTGCACTACACAGATTTTTGTCCAGTCAGATGCTAGAATGAAAATGTCCCAGCCTCTAAAACCACCTGCGTCCAACTTGCAAGTAGCAAATCATGGTTTATGGCTGGGACGTAACTAAAACCAGGGGGGCCTTGTATTATGATGTGTGTAGACATTTTTAAATGGCCCAGTACATAAAGGTGAAGGTGAGATTCCTTTCATTTTTAAGCAGCTCAAACTGCTTCCTGTTTACATCAACCTACATTTCAAAGAAACAGGGTAAACGCTGATGAAGTGAGGATAAGACAAACACTGTCTCTGGAAATCCCCCCCTTCCCCTCCCCAACCCTATATTCCTTTGTCTCTTCTCATATTATAGATTCTGAGTGCATGACAACAGAAGCTGGAAATTCCTTGGGCGTGGGGATTGCACGCCACATCTTACAGTGTGTTGCTTTTTGGAAATTCATTTTTAAGGGCAAGTAGACATAATCGAAAGTTTAGTTGGTCCCACTTTATATTAGGTGGCCTTAACTACTATGTACTTACATTTAAACTAATCATTTGATACAATGCACTTATTGTGTACATACATGTACTTATATTTTAAAAACACCTGCATGTAATTACATCTGTAATTACATTTATAATTACAATTGTTGACCCATCCCTTACACCTTACCCCTACCCTTAAACCTACCCGTACCACCAAAGCTTTCCCTAACCTTACCCGTATCCCACCTCAATAGCAGCAAAACTGTTTTGCAATTCAATATGAACCCAATAAGTAAATTGTACTTATTTTTTTATGTAAGTACATATTAGTTAAGGCCACTTAATATAAAGTGGGACCAGTGGACCTACTTTCATCACTGGAGAATTCAATAATTTTTCAAAAACATTTCCATTGTGATGTAATTTGCGAACACATTTCAAATTATGTATTGTGTTTATTAGAATTATGTAGTGGAAATGTTGCTGGTGGAAATTATATTTTAAAGATTTTTGTATAAAATAGCTGACATCTTTGTCTTGCTAAGGCTAATTTAATAGTTAGAAAATTTATCCTAAATAGAATTTTCCTTGATTTTTCGTTGTTTTTTATATTTCACATTTCACATCTCAAACTTTGAGTTTGGTTACCAAGTACACTAACTTGAGCTAAAACTTTATGAGTGGCAAAATTGTTGGTTGTGAGACAGATTCCCAGTCAGATTGAACTGAATCATCATATAACAAAAACAATAAGTTTGTTTAAATAAAGTCAAGTGATAATGAATGTCTCGTTTGACCTCAAAAACAAAAAACAATGAGATGAGATGAGACGATGGAGAGTGGCCTAGATTTCAAATCCCCCTAAGTTTCCGTTAGTGACCCCTTATCAGATGATCAGTCATCTTGTTCCATTTCTGTTCTGAAAGATTTTTAGTCTAGAGTCCTTAGAGTCTTAGACCTGCAAATTCAATATTAAATTCTTTCTAATTGTCTTTTGTGTAAGTATTGTGTAAGCCATTTATGTTGCCCTTAATGAACTTTCCTTGACCAAGACTGTGGTTTGCGTAGAGATTAAGAATCTGGGGCATCCTCGAGCCGCATAAATGTCATGACCTCGTTATAGAGTTGTATTACAATTTTGTGGTGACTTTCTTTTATTTAAGCTCCTCGAAAAGCTTGAAGCTGCCAGAAAACTTCGCATTCTGCAGCGACAATCTAAGACATGATCCTCACTGGATACAGAACCCAACATGGATTACGTTACAATTTAGCAGTCTGATATCATTGCCTGTCTAGATCTGAACAGATAAAGTAGAAACAAAGGGAAAGGACAAAGCTGACGTCACCAGGAAACTAGAATAAATACAAAGGTGAGGACCGGAGCGAAGGCAAAAGAAGGAAGAAAAGTATGAGACAGGTGTATCAGCAGGACCTCCATTGAGAAACATTCATTTAGTCACTTAGGGACAGAATATGGCAAGTGCTTTGCAGTATTTTGTTCTGATCCTTATGCTTGGCATTCCGATACATGAGGGCGGGGTGGTATTCCAAAACGGCAAGTGCATCGATGTTAGAGGACCTTGTTTCGATCTGAACACATTGGCGAATATAGCCGAGCGTGTCAGCAAAGATGTGGTGAGTACTCTGATCCTACTATTAGCCTTGTGTTAGAACTCAAATTGCCTATTACTTGCATGCAAATAACTGCATGCACTTGTTACAAAACAAATCAGTACAAAGTGAAAATGATATGATCTTGCATGACAAAAGGCTGCAACTTGATAAGAAAAGTTAGTTGTTCATGTGCAGAATCAGTTTACTAAAATTTTGGAAAATGCCCTGGAGACTTTGAATATTTCAATTGATGATATTTTGAATTATCCTCTCAGGTAGCTGCAGATGGTGAGAAGATCCTCCTGAAGCACAATTCCTTTGACAAAATACGGAAAAGGGTAAGAGGCATTGTCTAAGTTCATATTATGACGTATTATCATACTATCAGCAATTCAGTGGTGCATAAAGCCATTTACTCCAGTTACTGCATGAAAAATTCAATATATTGGAAAGTAATAAGAATGTAATTCTTGTAATTCAGTTATTTGCAAATTTGGGGCCGTATTATGAGGCGGAGCTTAATGAGGTCCTATATGATATACCACTCTAAAAAAAAAGGTGCTATATAGCACTAAAAGTGGTTCTTGGCTCGTAATCATAGGGGAACCAATTTTGGTGCTATGTAGCACCATATATTTAAAGGTGCTCAACAGCACCTTTGTCAAATGGTGCTATGTAGAACCCATAAGAGGTGCCATTTCACATTTTATTTCTTCAACAAACATGGTGCTAAACAGCACCAACAGTGGTTCTTTGGCTCGTAAAGAACCTTTAAAGGGGCTTAACAGGTTCTTTGTATGGCAGTGGTGCTATATAGCACCTTAACCACCCCAAAGAACCACTGAAGAACCATACAGGGGCTTAACAGGTTCTGTATACGGTAGCGGTGCTATATAGCACATCAGTCATCCCAAAGAACCGGTGAAGAACCACTGAAGCACCAAGATTTGGTGCTATACAGCACTTTAAGTGGTTCCCCTATGATTACGAACCAAAGAACCACTTTTAGTACTATATAGAACCCTTTTTTTTAAATTGGGCCTTATCCCATAGAAGAAGCCCAACACATAAAAATGTTGTCCTGGGCCCTATGAATTTTAGCGACAACCATTTCTATGTCATATGTCACATATGTCAGTCTTTCGGCTTTACTATATCTGATTTAATTACAATAACTGGAAACTTTTATCTGTATACTATCATGCCATCTACATTTCTGATGGCATCAGGTTTCACACATTTAATGTAACCTGAACTGTATCTTTTTCATTCATCAGAAAAATCTTCACAGCTGTGTCCTGCAGAAAATCATCGACCTATTTCAAAATGTTCTTGAAGTGACAGAGGAGGAGTCATCTGTCCATCATGAAGAAAATATGAACTACCATCATGAGCTTATACACATTATGGAACAACTCAAAAACTGTGTTCATCAGGTTAGCACATTCCATTTTCAGAATAGATCTTAAACCATGTCATGTTACATGGTGCCTTTGAGTGATGTAATTGTTTCACACATATCTCAGAGGGAAATATAAAGTGGGTTTTTTTTCTCTCTAATGTAACTAGCTTTGACATTGATGCTGGCCTCACGCTGGTATTTTCATCACAGTTAGCAATATAACAAAATGTAACCTCAATTTGAACCAAAATAATTTAGTTTCTACACAAAAGGCCATTTCTTAAACTTAGGGTATCACTCTAAGCAACTGACTCATTACTTTAATCCTTCATCTTTCAGGTAAAATATAACTGTAATAAGCTATATACGAAATCTGAAAAGACTGCAACTTCCCTCTCAACGGTAAATATTCTTGTACATATTTCAAATAAATATTACATTTTACTTAAAGAGTAACACACTTCTTCTATCCAGATTCTGGAGAAAAAAATGAGCCCAGATGAGCTTGCTGTGTTGCAGCTACAAAAACTGAAGAATGCCAGTGATAGTGTAAGTATGAGTATTGAACTATTGAAAGACCTCTCTCTCTCTCTCTCTCTCTCTATGTGTGTGTGTGTGTGTGTGTGTGTGTTTGTTAACTCTTTATCTTCACAACTTACAGCTCAGTGATGTGCATATCCAGGAGAGTGTCATGGATGAGCTAAAAACCCTCCATCTCTACATGCGAGGAAAAGGCTTCCGTAAAAATATGAACGACAAAAAAGAGGAATGACATTCCATTAATTCCAGCCTACAATGTGTTGTCACATCTCTGCCTGATCACTTTAAGACGTGACAATTTAAGCTGGGACAGAATAACAAGCTATCTCTTCTAAATGAGACCAAATTTGTATGCCTGACCTTTTGTTTCTAATATGGTATTTTAGTTGTTAATGCTTTTAGTGCAATTATATTTTTTGCTTTTTTTTAAAGTAATGAATATTTAAATAGTATATGCATATTGCTTATGTACTTTCGGTGAAAGATTGAGTGTACTGCAGTAAACGCAGGTGAGAAAATAGACCAAGTATAGATATTTTTGTAAATGAAAACACAAGATATGTTTTTTTCCCCCTTGTTTTCTATTCATTTGTCTGCTCAATAAAACCAGTAAAACCTTTCTAACATATTTCCAACGTCCATGAATTTGCTCAAGTGTGTTTGTATGTGAGAAAACCAAATGAGACAGATGAAGCACTACATTTTGTCCAAAATCATAAGACACTTTCCTATTAGTGGCCAGAATCGGTCGGTCGGTCAGTCAATCAATCAGTCAACCAACTAACCAACCAACCAACCAATCAATCAATCAATCAATCAATCAATCAATCAATCAATCAATCAATCAATCAATCAATCAATCAATCAGTCTGTCTGTCTGTCTGTCTATTTCTTTCAACTACACAAGCTCTAACAAAACTGCAGTTTGTCTCCTATGCATTTGCCACTCATGCACTGAGACTGATAGCATGACTGAGGCAGGCATGCACAAAACTCATGCAAGTTAAACGCAGTGTATGTGACACTTGTTACTTTGTGATGGTGAGATAGTGGTTCTTTAACACAATACCAAACCCATAACCCATATCTAATTTAGTCTATGACATAGGCTTGTGTCATTTTGTTTGTGTTTTTTTGAGGATGAGCATACGTCATGCAAACTGTTCATACTGGCATCTGTCTACTTTGCCTACCTTCTTCCAAATTATAAATTAATTAACATCACAATAACATAGCGTTTGGGTCGCTGTGACATGTTCCTGGATTAACATATATTTTGTTGATCCTGAAACAAAATTACTGTTCGAAAATTTAGACTTTTAACTGTGTCCCTACACGGTCACCGTGATTTTGCCAAGTAAGACATGTTCCTGGGTCAGCATATTTTGTTGATCCTGGAGCAACATTACTGTTCAATTTAGACCTTAGACTTACTGATTTTGCCAAGTTAGATGCATTCCTGGGTCAACATATTCTCTATGGCAGTGATTCTCAAACCTGTCCCCCAGCCCTGCACATTTTGTATGTCTACCTATATCTGACACACCCACTTCAGGTCTTGCAGTCCCTACTAATGAGCGTATGAGTTGAATCAGGTGTGTTATCCTTGTTATTCAGAAAAAAAATACAATATATTGCACTAATTAAAAGGGCAGGCCTTAAGGTAGCCAATGATGTGCTGTTTTTTTAAGTCAAATGACATTTGAATGTCCCTTCAAAACTTTCTTTCCCATTTCCCACTGTCAGAGTTAGCTCTTCCATGTGATAAGAGTGAGGATGAGTTTGCCAAATGATATTGAATGATGGGGATCTACTTATTTTTGGTTTGCATGAGTTCCAAGTATAAAAATCTACCAATTTCTAAAAGAAATGTGCATTTAAATAGAAAAGAAAAGCATAATTTTATAGAAAAAAAAATATATTTTTTGACCATTTTCCATTGTGGTGCATATGGCAACGTTTTCCTAAGTACCAAAAAAAACCTTTTTTGATTTGCGTGATTGAAACTATTTCGCAAAACCAATAAGTTATACCTAAAATCAAAGGGAAATGATAGTGAATTACACTGATGTAGAAGCACCTAACCCTGGTTGTAGCCTAAACTTGACATAAACTGTAAACCTGTCCCTTAAATCTGATTGAAATGTTGTTCCATGATAAACAAAGACGATGATCCAGAAACATGTTGCACTTGGTGAAATCAGGTTCTGCATATCCCTACCCCTAAACCACTACCCATAACATATCCCTAAAATCTGAGAGAAATGATAGGTGAATAACACTGATGTAGAAGCACCTAACTCTGGTTACCAACCCTACCAATAAGTTATACCTAAAATCAAAGGGAAATGATAGTAAATAACACTGATGTAGAAGCACCTAACTCTGGCTGTAAACCTAAACTTCACATAAACAGTAAACTTGTCCATCAATTCTGATTGGTTGATTGGAATTTTGTTCCAGGACCAACAAAGATGTTGATCCAGGAACATGTTGCACTTGGTGAAATCACATTCACCATAGAGAGTGATCGGATGGATGCACAACAAATAAAGATATTTTCCTTTTCGCCTCCCTTTAAAGAGTTGACAGGCCTATATGTATTTTGCTGTTCTAACTATGTGTGATTATGTTACATTTTATAATTTTCAATTAGATTTGTTTCCCCCTCCTTTTTGAATCATCACCAATTATGAATCACTGGAATACATTACATTTGGTCAGAAGGTTAGATTATTTTTTGGTCAAACAAATGTTCCAGTAGTGATGTGTTAATTCAATTCCTTTAATATTTTGCTTGCTCATGTTATCTTTCTTAATAAAAAAACTGAAATGAGTAAAAGCATTTAATTAGGAAAAATAAATAAGTAAAAAGATTGAACTGAAAAGCGAAACTTCAAATTCACACCATGACCAAGCAGGATATCATTGCTGCTAAGCTTTAAAACAACAGTGACTTAGGGTGGTAAAAGCTTCTCAGATTTTGATGATATCTGAATCATGCTGAAAAACAGCCAGAGACACACAAAGAAACAGCACCTCCCACAGCGGAAACTGTGACAGCGTGAAGAAAGCATGAATGTAAAAAAAAAAAAAATTAAGAAGGTAACAAATGAATGAAGAGAACTATAAATCTTTGATCATCTTCTAGGACTTAAAAGATGATTAAACACTTGTGATTGCTTCTCTACTTCACGCATAATTGCGATAGCACTGTCTGGATGCTCTTCCTCGTCGCTTTAAGTGATGTCACTGAGAAACCCCCAGTCTCCCGTCACTTCTGGTAAGCGGCAGCTTGTGATGTTTACGATAAGTGGAGCAGAGCGACCACAGATGCAGCCTTCTACTGAAGGGTGGTGTACAACACAAATAGATTGAGAGAGAGAACTGAGACAGATGCCTGGAGAAGACACACAGTGACAGTCTGAAGAATTTGATGAGAATCAATTAAGGTGCTTTTCGCAGGAAAACATCACTTGCTGGCTTCTTGAAAGCAACAAATGAAAAGAAATCAAATAAAACATGATAGTGAGGCTGTATTTCTATTTCCTAAGAATTGCTGGATCTCCTTTCACTTGTTGCAATTCCTGTGACTTCTGTTACTTGATCATGAGCCGTTTGAAATCAAAACCGGCTTACTGTCAGCAAATTATCTGTCATTAGGCATTCAGGTTGAAAATAAAAGTATATCTATTTATATGTGTGCGAATGCTTGAGTGTTCGTCAGCACTTTCGTTCTCACTCAAGCCATGCTTTGCATCTAAAGTGCAACAGCATCTCTGCACTTCACACGTTAATGACATCAGCTTTTAGAGGCTTTTTGTGAATTCAGCAATGAGGGGGAAGAAAAATAACTACAAATTATTTGGCACATAAATTAAAGTCACAGCAGTTATTTAATTGGCAGTTATTATCTGGTACTTTCCAATAATGGGGTACAAGCAAATTCTTTGTGATAACTATTAGGTATGCTACATATTACCTCACAGGTATTCAACACATTCTCAAAATTATGATATTGTTTTGCAATTTTAATTAAGTTATATACATATATGAAAATATGTGCTATAAACACAAAATGTCAGATCGATGCTAGTAATGAACTGAGAAAGATGAGAAAGAATGGATCAGGTTGGAACAAAAAGTCATGACTTCGGTTAAGTAGATTAGGAACCTTTGAAGTCATGGTTCTCCTCACCGCATTACCCTCCGAAATCGAAGTTCACCCACCTATCATTGAAATTCAGCGCTGCTTAAAGTTTCGGGGAGAACGTTCAGGAACTGGCACATTGTGTAGGTTGAGGATATCGAAAGGTTCCGCCGTCACACACGGGCTTCCATCAAGCAAGGCCCTCGTGCTATATGTGCATTGAGACATGCTAAGAAGATTTTTTTTTTATAGTATGATTACAAAACACAAGACAAGTTTCTACATATAATCAGACACTGTGTTTGGAAAGGTCAAGTGTAAAATCCTCATCAAGTAAAAAAACCTAAAAGACTTCCATACACATCACAACACATCCATACACTAATTTAATTGAAATGTCACTCATGTCGACCCCTTAGGTACCCCCAAAAGACTCAAGGTGACTGTGTACTTTTCACAATTCCCTCCTCCCAATGGACGCATGCCATAAATGTACAATTTGGGAATTCAAACACATCCCATTCAATGTTGTCAGCATGCACATCTTGCAAGAGTTGTTTCGGAAACAAGGTACAAGCGGTTTTGAGATAAAGATCAGAAACTCAAATAGCAAATTATATTGGTGCATATCATGAAACCATATCAGACACAGAGGAGCTGACGCATCCTCTTACAGAGAAATTCACAAGACTGTAGATACATGTGTCGGGCTTGTAGCTGGTGCACTAAACCACAAACTATTGTTAGGGATTACTGCGATCAAGATAAAGACAAGCTAGATTCATTGAGTGGTTGCTAGGGCGTTACTAAGCAATTTCTAGAGTGTTTTGGATGATTGATAGGCGCTGCTAGGCTGTTGCTAAATTGTTGTGAAGAGTTTTTAGGGCCTAGCAACTGGCTAATACTAAGAAGAACATTCAGTTTTCTATATTAAAACAGGAACGACATCAATCTAAGAAACATCTTGCATCAGTTACCATCCACCAATCCACTCAGCAATCCTCTACAATCCGCTAATATGTTAAACACCATATTCTCTGGATTCATTGTGCTCCCTTTTAGATGTCTAAGCATAAATTCAACCTATATCTTAGTCCTTGCAAGATCTCGTTTGCATATAAGGGCAGAAGCAGGCCTGTCATTTCAGAACCAGTTACATTTCCTGTGCCTGCTCAATTGCTTTGCACACTGCGTGGTTGTAAACATGTAGGAGTGAAGACCAACAAATAGAAACACTCTGACAAAATGAATATTGAGTGAGGGTTCAGTTACAAGTCACTGGCCTTTAAAGTAAAACCGCTTGTGCTGAAACATAGCTTGAGCACACTAAAAAAGAGGACGAGTGCCATTTATCCATTCACAGAGTGAAATAACACACTGATGCTAACGGACTGTCCCTAACCGGAATTATGTAATCCTACAATCATTTCTGTCCCATATAGGTGAGAAGGTCAAATTAATAAAAGGTGATTGGAAAATACGGATGAGTCAGGCTCCAACCACCTACACACATGCTCTCTCACACATGCTGCCTCATGGACCACACGTTTGAACGGCCTAGTTGGGTCACAATTTCCAGATTCACAACTTGCATTCTGATGCACAAAAAATTCATATATTTGCTGGAGCAACACTGTTACTTTTAAACACCACATACAGAAACCATTAGGGATGGAAAATATTATTCAGATTTAACATGTATGACTGTGGTTATTCTTTGAAGACACCATTTTTTTTCTGTTTGTGGTTGGTCTGGACTACCTTGTGGTTAAGGTTAAAAAATTCATGAGGTGTAAAAATAAGTCTTGAAGTTAGCAAGACTTCAGCGTCACCAGGCCATGGTTCAGTAGAAACAAGGAGCTGGGGAGGGGCTGAGGGTATTTCCAAATTCACACACTTTTCTCCTCACTAAGGACTGGACCATTGACAAGAAACAGTGCTCACGGAAAGTTGATATGCTACATGAATATAATGAAAAAAAGTCAGCAGTTTTTGATTTGTACCATTGTCATCTTAGGAATTAATGTGGCTGGGTGCTTTAAACTCTTCATCTAAATTGTGCAATTATATATATGATATATTAAAAACCATGTGATTAATTCAAACAATAAAAAAGTAGTTAGGGACAGGAATAAGCCATTTATCCAATTGCAAAATAGCCTACTCTTGCATGATCCTCGGTGATATAGCTCCATCTAATGGAGAACTTCAAAAACAACTGAGAGATGAACAAGTAATAAATAAGTAAACCAACAGAGCATAACTAAAAATATAGAAACAAAAAGCCCCAAACATAAATACAAGTGAACTTAGCTTGCTAATCCCCAATGCACTGCTATAATGAAGTAAGATAATTATGACAATAAGGTCGTAGTATTAAGAGATTAAAGCCATAATGCAAAATTTTATGAGAATAACCATATCATTTCAGTCGTATTATTATCAAAATATGAATTTCAAAGAGAAATTCGAGATGACAACATGTGACGTCTCTCTGAGGTGTCATGTGGTAGGCTACGAGTAGGCTAGTACCTTTCAGAAAATTTTCAGCTTACAAATTGTAATTACGAGATGGACATCTGAAGGCTTTTTACAAGTTGAATCTGGTAATTTCGGTAATTACGACATGGCGTGGATACATTAAAAATATGACGTCAACAAAAATTTGTCAGGGCACTGGCGCTGTAACTTGGCAGTAGTTAGAGAAGATGGTGTTCCTTGGTGAATAATTTTATTACTCGTTTAGGTAGTAATTTAGTTAATATCGATTGTATTATTGGTATTTTCACATGTAGATGACCTTGGTGTAATTGTAATATTTCTGGCGTATTACAATGTTCTCTAGGCCAGTAATCAACTGTAAAGCAACTGTTTCCTCTCATGAAGCAGGATTAACATGGCGAAAATTCGCGCTCTTTTTGAAGAGGCCCATAAAATTTTATTCTTTATTCTACATTAATTAAGCCTGTTAGACTACTAGTTTATATAATTCATTTTGTAACATTTCTTTTTTTCCAGGATTAGGCTACTGAACAATTTTGTGAACGTCTCTGTGGAAGTGTTTAATTTATGAAAGAACAAAGGGTAAGTGACTAGATGTTAGTAAGTCATTGTTGCACATGATGAGCCGTAACTAAGTCATATTTTATCTGCAGGTCTGATTTTTGCAAACTGTGTAATACAATAAAAAGATTACAAACAACCGCTTTCTGAAGGCTGCAACCAGTCCTGTTCTATTCACGAACAAATTACTCTTATTAGTCGTTCTTAGTGAATAAACAGCATGCGTCGCATGATCGCAATACCAGTGTAGACCGATTCATGAACAAATGATTCTCACCAGCCGGTGAATCAAAATCATACATCTTAACACGTGTAGTTCAATTCATGAACAAATGATTCTCATGAGCCTTTTTAGTGACTCAAAAGCACATTGCAGTAAGTGTAGCCAAATTCCCCAACATGTTATTCTTTTGGGCCAGTTCTTTTTGCTGGATCAAAAATATTTATTTATTTATTTTTATTTATTTATTTATTTTAATCAAAGCATTAAGACAGATACAGACGTGTTGCCAGGTAATAAAAAGAAAACAATGCAATACATTTACAGCTTATGAAGGCACAAAAGATGAATTTAAAAATACAGTTTTCGTTGATTAAAGGCACAATATGTAATTTTCGCCACTAGAGGTTGCTTATTCAAAACATAGGCATAGCTTGATGACGCCTTGATTTCGTGGAATCATGGGAGGTGTTGTCTTCATGTCTACAGCCGGTGGAAAAGAATCCGATGGGACTTGGGCAGAAATTATACTCATGGATGAGCTAATGTATTAAAGATTTATTAACATTACTGTATTATGAAGCAGGGTGTGGCTGAAAGCTGTTGGGGCAGAACGAGGTCTCTGGAGGCCTGTGTTGAACTATATAACAATGATTCGTTTTCTGTCGATGAATGTATCTAAACAGTTGCTCGCCTGTCTAATAAAACACATAATATATTAAAGCGTCTTTGGTGTTTCTATGAAATCGAGGGTAACGCAGGTATAATGTCATTGATAGGCGACGCACGGACATGGTCTGTGTCCTGGTTAAAATTGCTTATTTCTCTGGATTTAAACACTCTTGGAAACATTTGGGGTCAACAAAATATAACATGGTTCTAGTGGTTTTTGGATATGAAACACAGATGCTTAGGAAAGTGTTGCATTGAGTTTTTGTGCCATCTAGAGGAAATTAAAATCAAATGCGCCGTTTACCCTGGTACACATTTTGCTAGATATTCATAATTATACGCTAATAAATATGTGCATAATATGCATAATTAATTTGTTTTGCAGTACAATATAGCTAAAGTATAATTATTTGCAGGCATTTGAACCCCACCTCAAGACGGAAGCTTGAAAAAAACTTGAGAAGAAGTGAGATTCCTGAACTCTGGAAAAGAGCTGGAGAACAAGGTAGTTTTAAAGTCTCTCTAGGGGCTTTCACACTGGGTAGTTATAAGAACTTAGTTATAGGAACTAGCCACCAGGGCTGTTCCCGAGAACTAAATGTTCCTCTAGGGCCATTTTCCTGGTTGCATTCGCACCGCTAGTAGGAACTCTGAAGTGACGTAAGCTGTGCTTGTTGTTGTGACTTTTATTTTGATGGCGCAGCAGACATTTATTTTGACGATGCTGAGAACACCAGAGTCTGAGCTCACAGCACTACCATTCTCCGTCTTCATTAGTTTATGTTCTGTTTAACAGTCCTGTGTAATACGTTATTAGATAGAACTGTTATACAAAGAAAGTAAACAGTATAAGTGTTAGCGTTTGCCGTGTGGTCAATGTCGCTAGCTGAGCAGAAATACATAATCATGTTTAGCGTTGTCCCCTCAAAGGCGCGATGGATTTTCCATGTTCGTTCCATGTTCGTAGAGTTAGTTTGTGGAGTAAATATATATTTACTCTATAATCAGTGTGTCTACATGGCTTTTTAAAAAATTGCTGGTGCTGGTGTTTCATGTGCGTTCGGTCAAAACAGCGTACACTTATGTCACTGATAGTCCCTATTGTGCTGGGTTAGACCCTACTAGTAGGAAATACCTTTATTTCTCTTAAAAGGCATTCCTAGAACTAAAATAGCCAAAAAGCAGGTATTTGCACCATTAGTTCTAGGAACTGTGAAAAGGTTCCTCTGGTGCGAAAGCCCCTTATGCTGAGATCACTTGACCAGCAGTGTCTTGCAGTTTGACCAAGTTCAAAATAATTTTAATTTATCTGACACTCCTCCGGTGGTCAGAGCACTTTACAAAAAATATAAAACTGCATCTAACCCAAACAGACAAGCAAATCAAGTAATATAAGAACAAACACCATATACATATTAAAGACACAACAAGAGCCTAGCATAGGCATAATTCAGATTGAAGGTATGGATCATCATGTGTGCAACCCATCAATGCAAATAGAGTGAGTTTGAACAAAGAAATAAAATCAAACAGCTAGACCCTGTTGGAGGGATGAATGCAACGGATATGACAAACAAACTGCAACACCCCACAGTTCCAAACGCTACTTGAAGACTGCAAATCCTAAGATCCTAAGGCCGGAGTATATAATGATCATACTACACCATTAAACAGCCTGTCTAAGACACAGTTGTACTATCCACAGCAACCACACAGCAAACAGGGAGGTGAGCGGTTGCCAGGCTGGTGAAATGCAGCAGAAACTCTGAGAAGAATAAAGAACAATGGGCAACGTAAAGAAATAAAACAAAAAGACAAAAAACTCCAGTGTGAGTCACTGGCGGTTAATAAGTCAAAATAGGCGTTAGACCACTGGGATGAACAGATGCCAGCAATACACAAAAATTACTTAGTGCACCTTTAAAAGAAAAGAAGATTTTATTCCCTGATTGCAGGTAAGGAATCACTTTCCACCTCCTTCCCAACATAAAACATGAAATTGCAGTTGGCTTCAATACCTCAGAGCATCACAGAGCTTTAAATGATAGGAAATACTGAGGTAAGTTTCTTCAAATTTAAACTTACATGTAAGTCGAGAATGACAGCAAACCTGAACAGGTGATTGAAAAATGAATTTTGAATTTGTATATGCTTAGGAGGCCTCATGAGCCAGCAAAGAAATAGAATCAAAATATAAAGCCACTGTATGCACCACATGACTATTACTACTAATCTATTTTGGCTGTTAAAGGCTGGGGGGATTGCATAGCAACAGGGATGGATTTGATACATGTATGCAGTCTGACTAGTGTCTATTACAGCATGTAAAGATTTTTTTTCTCCCTGCCTAAAAATATTCCCTTGGTTATAATTAAGAAAAAAAAAGAAAGAAAAAATTGCATCAGACTTTTAAGTATTTTGAACTCAACCCATTCGCGTTTGACAAGTTAGATGTTACATGTCTTCAACATGCACCCTTTAGTAATGCCAACACAATTTTCCTCATAAATGCAACTCTAATACTTTGTGTAGCAGAAACATAATTCAACTGAGTATGTGTCACAGATCCCTTGTCTCCTGAACTCCAATTCCCATGATCCTCCTGTTCTCCACACCTGCACTCACTTCCCTCGTCATCTCCCCATCATCACTCATCATCTTCACCTGGACTTCCTCGTTTGCACTCCCTATATATATGGACTTACTCCCTTCACTCCTTGTCTGTTCTTTTGTATGATAACTGTGTTTGGATGTGTTATCCCTTCATTGTACTAATAAATCCCTTTTCATTGTGGAAGTCCGTGAACGACTCATCTCTTCAACACCAGCGCGTAACAGAAGAACAGACCAATACCGCAGGGCTTCCACAATTGCAAGATGGGGATTTTCCTGACTCCCTTGCACCCCGACTCTCTCCGGGCGGACGAAAGGCTATGCTGTTTGCGGCAGAGTGGCAGGTCGTTGGAGAGGTATGTGGAGGAGTTTTTGGAGGTATGTTATCTGGTGAGCTGGCCTGACGCCTGTCTTAATGCTGTGTTTCTGATGGGACTGGACAAGGATGTAATTCGTTATAACGAACCAGCCTGTAATTTCTCCTTAGTCGATTCTCTAAATATAGTTCTCCTTTTAAATGGTTCTAAATGTGAAGTAGACAAACTTCTAGAGAACCAGTGTAGTCCTTGTCCAGCCCCATCAGCAGCCTATCGAGCCTCGCCAGCTCACCTCGCCCCAGAACCCTGCACATACCGCTTCAACGGTCCTGCCTACTCCCGGCCGCCAGCCGCCGCCGCCGAGCCCTCTGCTCCAGCCGCCGCCGCCGAGCCCTCTGCTCCAGCCGCCGCCGCCGAGCCCTCTGCTCCAGCCGCC
>RJVU01079805.1:6489413-6547873 GCA_003731715.1 Anabarilius grahami | reverse complement strand
AGGTCCGGTCGAACAATTTATTAATTTAATTAAAGTCTGATTGGATTCTGGCATCTAAAACTAAAAGAAGTTTTGTGCCTCCAACAAGTGCTTTCGAGCTTCTTTTTGATCTGAAAGGTTTGCGGAAAACACATGAGGTTTGAAACAGACTTGTCCCACTGCCTAGAATGCAAATGAATGCTTCTTCAGGCGCCTCCATACTTGAAATAACGGAATATTTTTGTACATATTAAAAGTCGCTGTAATCTTTACTGACATTGTCCATAATGATTACTGAGATGGCACATTCGGACGGGACTAAAATCACTAAGAAGCTCTGGTAATAATTACTTTACCCCACCTCTCCATGTAAAACTAATCCCATCCGAATAGGGTTTATGACCTATTATCACATGTTCTTCAGCTTTAAGCTCCAAAAGGTTTGTTGCAGTGCACAAAAATGTCTCAGCTAATTTCACCAGCTACATAAAGTAAAATCTCTGCTTTTATAAAAGCTTGTTGTAGTTGTTACATTCATTAATCACCAAAACATGTTGGCACTGATTCTTTTTGTGTAAGTGAGGACCTATTTGCCTGCCGAGCTCTGTTTTCACATGCATAGTTCTCTGCCTTAGGCTAGTTAATCAGCTGTGGGCAACATATAGAAGACATTAATTATTCAGACAGAGCTTCTGTTCCTCTTCATGCTGGTCACTAGATGTCAGCAACAGAGACATCAAACAGTGCCTCACAGCACAGGAGAGGTTGTGTGTATGTGTGAATGTGTATGTGGGTGTGTGAACATTAATATAAAGTTTTGTTTATGGGCTAAGAGACAAGGATAAATAAAAGACTATTACCATATTACGATGCTTTGAAGATATACATTTTATCAGTTAGTATTATTTCGTTAGAATCAAACCCATGCCTTTAGTGCTGTTAGTGCCTTGCTCTACCAGTTAATCTATAGGCAAACATAAACAAATTAAAGATGAAAATGATCAGAGGAATTTTTTTTTCTATACTTTTTTTTTTAATCTATACTGTCATTTCTAAACCCAGAGTTTAGTGCATAACTTCAGTGAAATGCAATAGTACTTTAAAATGTACCCCTCATCAACAGTAATGCCATATGTATGTGTGGTTGCTTATTGTTTATTCTTAATGCAGTATTGAACATAACATTTATACAGGATCTCTATATTGTTTGGCTTTTGTACTCTTAAAAGCCCTCTTACTTGCCGGTGGATGGAAATTCAGTTTATGAATTCCCTGCTATTGCGCTCTAATGGTCATAAGTATGGTGGCTGGCTGCAATTAAAACAGATGAATATTATGTTCCTTAGGTTTAGGAGTTGTCACACCTGCCACTAAATGTAAATTTTTTTACTTGCACTCAAAAAAAAAAAAGTTAATTGAACGTAATTAAAATAAGGAAAACTTTTCCACAGACTCATGTTCACACAACAAAACTACAACAAATCCATTTAAACAAATAATAATTTGTTGAAAGTCCTAATAAACTTAAAGTGTCATGAATGGACGACACACATCAGTCTAACACAGAAAGAATAAAGATTAAAGATCATAGTTACTTTTTTGCCCATTGTTCTTTGAATTTTCAGTCGTCATGGCCTTCTGTCTATCAGAATAATACTCATCGCTTTGTTCTGTGCAGAAACCGCTCTCATGCGCGCTCCGTGTTCTTACATATTAAACTGTTGTTGTTACAGTAATATTTCCCATGTGTTTGTAGTCAAACTGGAGCTCTAAATGCATCGTGGGGAAAATGCAAACAGCACTTTTGTGTTACTGAGGAAACATACACTTATATGTGCCTGAAGGACAACAACGCAGTGTTATCAACTAATCTTGCTTTAAGTTACAATTTCAGACAGGACCACTTTGGCAAGTTACTTGAGTTTATTGAACACAATTTATCTTTAGCAGTATGGTTCCTTATGGGGGTTCTTGCTCCAAAATTAATTGAACATACAAGAGCTTTAACATTAACCCCCCGGAACCATCAGCTTGGAAATACATAGACAATTAAGACACTTAGGAATGTCTTTAAAAGCGAACATGGTAATCGTGTAGATATGGCAGTGGGACATCTATACTGTAGCTTGGTTAAGAGGATGAGTGTCTCTCAGCAGTGAGGTCCATGCCAGCCGGGACTTGAAAGCCTTAGTGATCTGAAACAAAAAAAGACGACAACCAGAAGGTGCACAGTAATATGCTCATGCTTATAATGGGGAGGGAGGGAGGGTTGTGAGCAGTTTGAGCATACTTACCGAGCAGTAATGCCACGTATATATGTCCCGTGTCTAATAGGAGAATGGTAGTGATTGGAGCGATTTGACAGCTGATCGCGTCAGCTGGTCGCAGCACTATGCCAACTTGGCCTGACTGAACTAACGCTGCGCTCGATTAATAACTAACACAGCACGTTTACATGCTTAATATAACTTTCTATAGCTAAAGCATGTGAATAGAATGGACAAGGAGCTATTTATCACTGCATTGATGCTAGCATAGCTATGACTCAATGAGTAAAGCAACATGAGAGTCTTAATATCGTCATCCACAACCTAACCACAAGCCCTACTCTTTAGCACAGTGGTAACCACAAAAAATTTCAACAGAAACTCTTTTAAATGTCCGACATATCTGAACATTAAATGCTAACAAGTCTTTCCCTTTACTCGAAAACATAGGCCCTGTCCCAAATGACACACTTCTATGCACTTTCGGTTTTGTGGACTTACAATGGCTGCCGCGTATCCGTTAAGTCCACGACACCGTAGGATTTGTCAATTTTAGGCTTCAGAAGGGTGCTTGTGAGACTTCTTCCCGACAGTCAAACCGGCGTTATGTCGGACTCGTAGGAAGAAGGACCATTTACTGTCTTAAACCAGTCCTATGCAAAGCAAACTGGGAACTACAAATCCACTGCCTAGTTTCAGTTAATACAACAAAAATGATTCATGTTTCCCAACACAAAAAGATTAACTTCCATTTTTCAAAATATAAGTGGATTGAGCATACGTTAAGTGCAAATGACATTGAAACAAAATTGTATTGCTTCAGCTCATTTTAATTAAGTAAATGTAACAACCAGCACAAATATGCCACATTACATGTTGTATGGCAATATGCCTAGGGCATGCAGGTCTGTCTGCCATGTACATAAGTAGAGAACATGAGCCTTAATGAGCTTTGGCAGAGGCAAAGTCTGTTATTGACAGTTCCACTCTAAGGCTCTGGCATCTGCCAGCCCATGCAATCATTGGATCTTGAGTTGAGAGAGAAAGGAGGTAGGTAGGACCAAGGGTTTAGCTGGGGTATACCCTCCAAGAGGGGAACTGCCTAGAGCCAAGAGCTGAGCCTCTGCAACCGCAACCATGTGAGGACCACTGTCAAGCTTGCCTTTTAAAATGGCATGCTGAAATACCGTCTCATGGAAAGATGCTCTTTACTGAGACTTGTGGTTCACAGGCTGTCAGTGACACGGCCTGTGGTTTCCCAGATGTAGCTTCAACCACAGGCTAGAATAGTAGCCATTACTAGAGCGCCATTCATGCGAAAAGCACCCACCAGCTACTCGGATCAGTCTGCAGTTTGGCACTGCTAGAACACCATGGTAAATGGGATAGCTGGAGGATGAAATGATCTGTGATGAAACCAGATGATGCATCCTGCGTGCTGATTCGGTCAGTTTTCACAAGCACTCTGTTTTGAAGCTCCTTGACTGTCACTCTATTCCGAGTGTGATTATCTATTTCAAACGCATTCCTCTGGGTACCTTATCCATCCTGAGAAAGATACAAGAGATTCAAGAATGAAATTCTAAACTAAAATGTTTGGCCATATATGCCAGCTTTGTAAATCTTGTGCAAATAACTCTGTAGAGTTCATATGAGCAGCTAGCCTTCAGTCATTACTGGGCCAGTGATCTTGATCTTTTGCACCACCCTCTACCAACAATCTTCCAGTGGCATTCATAACTTAATTTCCTTAACTTAAAGCAGATAAACCATGGAATAAAAGTCTGTTAAGGGTGGACAAAGCTGTTACTATATTCCTGCTATTTCACAGGTTAAATGGGTCATTGGTTCCAGTGTCCTCAGCTTACCGTTGGAAGAGAACATTGTTGCTCTAAACAAGATAACTACATGTTTTTTAGGAGAATAATAGAGTACTCCCCTGCCGAGAGGCCTTCCTGAAACCAGAGAGAAGTAACCGTTATGTGTAAAGAAAAAGCTTGTTCTCTCCTGACTAACTGATAGACATTGATACTTTAACTGAAATAAAGTATATAAGCATATATAGTTACAGATACTAATCTACATCTGATTGAGCTATTATGAAAATACCAATATGAATCTCCCAGCTGTATTAGGCCTACAATTAATGTAGCCATCCTCAACTGGAACCCATTGAAAATTCTTTATATAACAATCTGTTATATAAAGGTTAAAAATTATCACAATTCAACATTCTACATTCTAGCAGCCAATATTTCCTATTTACAAATTAATCTATTCTAATAGAGCTAACAAAAAATAATAGGTTTGCATTAGCACAAATATGACATCCTTTGGATTTAATGAATCATTGAAATATAAAAGTTCAACCCACAAGGCCGTATTGAGTGCTTGTATGACCAGGTGAATAAAGTAGTGCACCCACTCATATTTTCAGATCTGTAGTTGGGATTTAGTTTTCCCGTTCAAATGAGCCGGCAGTCCAACAAAGTGCTGATAGACGATTGTAATTTAAACCTATAGGGACACACCGAGACCCCAAAAGAGCTTGAGTAATGGAGAGCAAGTACAAGTTGCATCTGTTCCAGTCGTGCACCAGAGGCCAACCTTTGATGGAAACATGTCTATTCCTGAGTAGGAACAGGGAACTGGCTTTATATTTAGAGAACCAGTGTCATGGAATCTTCCTACTGACAGATGTGTGAAAAATGTTAAAAGGGGGTTAAAAGTTTCACAAGGTTACTAACAATAGCAAGCGGCAGTTAGAAGTTCATGGTCCATCTATATAGCTATGGTAGTCACTAGCAATGGAGAGAGAGAAAAATAAAACAAATGTGGATCATGGAGGTCATGGAATATCATATTTCTATATTCACTTCAAATTCATATTTGTCCATTAAATATTTGTTTTATTTTAAAAAGCCATCCTGTTTATTATTCCACAGTCATAAACATGGACTGGTGCAACCAGAGAGTATTTGGAAGGGAAGAAAAAAGTGAGCGTAGCAGGTCTAAGGCACAAATCCTTAAACAGAAGAACTCAACATTTTTCATTCAGAAAATGATCAGTCAAAGAATAAACTGAAGTGATAAAAATAAAGAGATAACTATTACACATGCTCATGAGGCCAGACGGCAATCAGTTACTGCCAGCAGGGGACAATATTTTATGCAGCCAATTGGGTCACTTGAAATTTAAGAGCTCTCACTTAACCAACCTGCCAATTCTAGGTCACAGGGTCTCTCATATCAGACCAAGGCCCACCAATGTTGTTTAGACCACAACGTTCTTCAAAATTCCATAATCTGTAGAAGTAAGTCAGATAGGTTTGGAATAACGTGGAGATGAGTAAATGACCACACAATATTTTTGTGAACTGTTTATTTAAGAATAGTTGATGTATGATTGTGCATTATAATATAATTAGTGTGATAGCCAGTGAATAAACAATGTCCTCAGCAGACAACACATCCCCCTGTTTTCCGAATTACACCCCTATGATATAGCGGGCAGAGTGTGTAAAGCAGGAATGTGGCCAGGCCCCATCGTGTAGTCAGAAATAGCCCTGCTTTAAAGATGTGCTTATTGATTCCTGCAAGCACAAGGGATCCAACCCTTTTGAAAAAAAAAAAAGGAAGAAAAAAAATCACTCATCCCTGGCTGGTAACAGTCACTTGGGAACAGTGACACCTGTGTGACTTTTTGAAGCTGGGATTTGCTTTGTTGGGATTCTGAGTTATACTCAAATCCCTCAGATAGATCAGTAGTATCATATTACTGTTCCATTGAATGGGTGAATGTCCTGCCCCTGGTCAGTTGGATGAACCTGTTGAACCCTTTTCACAGACATAGACATGAGCCAGCAGTGGACCAAATTAAGATAGTGGACAGACTGACCCTGATCATCCTAGCTAATGAAGGGCTCTGATATATTTGGTCTTTTTAAAGCACTGTAATTTTGTTAGATACTGACCTTTTGTCAATACCATATTTAAATAGGAGCTCCTTTTCATTTCACATTAGTTGAAAATGAATCCATTTTCATCATTTTCATCCATTTTGTCTCAGGCTGGATGGTCTGGCTGCTCAAATCGAACATGATTTTACAAAAATCCTCATGAGATATGATTTTTTCACATCCATTCTGAGCCAATATGGTTTTCAAATCAGATACACAATCGATATCTGGACATATGTTAAGAAAGTATCTGATCATAGCAATGTGGATATGTTTGTGACATATTTATAGACTATATAGATCTAGCTATGTGAGACTATAGTTTGAATTAATTTTCATTGCATGACACACTGACATTACAGTTCATAATGGCTCTTTGGCCATTATCCTGAACATTGTATAAGCATTCATGTGTCACTGAATGGAAAAGAGGCTCTTGGGAGCATGCATAAACATCCTTTTGTTTTTAGTATTTTAGTCTTTCACATAAAAATGTAAAGTCTACAGGCTTTCATAGGCAAGTCGGAGAAGGTCTCGGTTTTTAAATTTCGTTACAAGCTGTTCACACATTGGTAATAAAAAGCGACGAATACATGAAAATTCTTACATATAGCCCCTTCAATAATGTAATTCCCTTGTGACTTTTTTCTTCATTCCTTGTTTTTTATGAATATCTCAGTAATCCTTTCCAAAACCTTACAAAATTTCACATCTGGAATGTGTGAAAACAGATCCGGCTACTGTTCATTTTCATATACGCTCATCATTTTCAAATGAAAAATAACCAAATCTAATCTAATGTGCTCATTTGCTATCCAAATGCTTGGATTTATAAATTCAGCTTTTTATTAATTAATGGATCAAATGTTTAAGTAAAAAGCATTGGAAAACTGCCATGAATAACCACCTGTAAAAGACAAAAGGTCCAGCCTGTCATTCCATGCCGACATGAAAGACTCAAAGCGATAAGGCTCTAAGCATGACTGTAGGTTCAAATGCTGGCTCAACTGGTTTACAAGAGGGTAAACTTAAAGCTGTTTATGTGTCATGAGAGTACTTGCAAGTTAAAAATGTTCAATGGAAAAAAACCAGAGGAAAGCAAATAAGGTGAGAGAGGGGTCACAAATGTGTCCGAGAGGGAGTACTAGCTGTTTTCTCTTGCAAAATAATTGTTCCATCCATACAGTATGTCTGGGTCAAGAAAACACAAGAGATTAAATGTGAAGTTGTATAAGAAAACGTCTTCCATTAGCCACAGCTGCATACCAGAAAAAAATAGTGTACCAGAATCTTGACACATACCTATCGGAAAAAGACATAAATATGAAATTCAAGATATCAAAAAAAAAAAAAGAAAGTAAAATGCTCAAACTTGTTAGAAAAATTGCTGTAAGCTTTATCTTTAGTTTAAGGGATATTTAATTATTGTCACCAAAGCGGACGGGTTAAATAATTTGTCTAAAATGGCTGCCTGCATGCAGAAACAATCTTGGGACATTCTGCTAGGTCACTAGATTAGCGATGGCTAATAGGCTGCACAATGCAACAGATTCTATTATGTAAAAAGACAAGAAAAATGTCTTACAAGATGACAGGAAGAAGTTGAAAACTCAGACTGGGAGTTCCCTGCTTTTCAAACACTTTGCTGTGTGGCCCTCACTTGGTGTGACTGCAGTCCTCTCACTGGGAGCATCAAGGGGCAAGGGGCGGTCAGTGGACAGCAGACATGGCATTATTCTGGCTACTCATCAAGCCTGCTAAATATAACCTTGCTGTGCTATCCTGGGAGGACGGATCTTTTTCTAGTAATCCCTGTGTTGAAACCTGATGCCATGTCAAGGATTGACAGCAGAGGTCTTGGTGTGCAAGGCTGACCTATGTGGGGCGAGGTCATTGCAGATATTGCCTTCAATGGCTATTTCACCTGCATTACAGCTGAGTACTTACCTCCTTGCACTGTAGTGCAAGAATGCAATGCAGTAAATTAGGAAGGAACTGGAGAGGTTTGCCTGTAGTGTGTATGTTTATTCAGTATATAGCACTTTACTTGTATGTTGGTTCCTAAAATTATACAGCTACACCTGTGCATAGACATGGCATGCATCACTTTACACGTGTTCTTAGCACCCCCTCATCATCACTTATGACAAACAAAGAGATACCCAAGGTCAGCATGGTGCCTGCTTATCCAAATATAGACCATCATTTATTTGAGAGGACTAGGCCTAGTTGATGTTTAACATACCGAACAAAATGATGTATGCAATACATGTTCTGGCATGAACCAGGCATGGTTAATACAGGATGGACACTGAGATATGAGCTTATATAATTTTATTTGAGATATTCAAGTATTAAATATGCCAAACACAAGTTCTAGGCATTCAATGCGACCCAAGTTTAGACCACCATCTAGTCTCATTTGCCAATCACTGGTCATGGTGGCTTGTGGAGTACTACACTTTTTTTCTGATCTTTATGATGCCCCTGGTGACTGGTTACTAAACAAAAGCTCATCCCTCTCTTTTATCATTTAACATTTATTCCTGAGGCTTTGATTATAGAACAGTTGTAAAAATGGGAAAACCTATCATCTGACATCAGTTAAAAATAAAATGTGCAATAACCATTGCACATTGCACATAAACCATTTGAACTTACAAAAAATAAACATAGTTTTCTTTGCATTCAGATTATGAAGACATTCACATTATCACCAAGTGCTGTGCCATCTGATCAGACGTATCCTGAAAGATGACCCCTGTAGTAAAGAGAAAATTCCAAATATGCAAAATATGCTAATGAAAGCAATTCACATTTGAGAACAAGTAATTACAAAACTAGATGATGGTCATCATTACATTTCTGACTGTTACATGTCACATAGACCTCAATATTTATCCTGCTCTTAGTATGCCTGGATAGTACAGTGTCAAAGATAAGAGATTTGTCTAATTACATGCAAGAGCCAAGCTCATGCACAGATTGATGGCCAGTAGATGTCAGCTTTGGCATCTCCCCTTTCTGACAATTGAGTTGTTTGTTTAACATCAGACCTCAAAGGGAAAAGACAGCTTTAGAATGTTTACATGAAGACAAGCAAGCCTCTTGACAGAGAACTCAGGACAAATTAGATCTCATGGTCAAATTAGTTTTGTTTTATATAAATGACTACACAGAGTACAGTCTCTACCACAATATGAAGTATAAGTGACAATGTTTTTTCCAAACAATTTATTTGTCCTTTATTGCCTCTGGGCGATATGATAAATATCAAGTTGAGCTACCAAGAACTGTCACACTACAGAGCAGTAAGGTGATCCGTTCTAACCCCCACCCCAACAAATTTATCCTCCTAGATAGGACTTGTAAGGTGATCCGGGACAGATGCTACATGGATCACATGCAAACCTTACAAACATCAACAGTATGATGATAACATACTAATGTGTCTCAGTGTTCATGGAAAGACAAGAAAAAGCCTAAAATCCTGAGTCATCATGTTTTTAATCTATGGCAAACAGGTATAAGAGATAGGAATGACAATCCCATGGCATACAGTACCAAAGAATTCAGATCTCTCTAATTGCCCCGGGCCTGATTTTCAACTACCAGACATGTAAAAATGGTGAGGTAAACATTTTTGTTCCTCTGATGAAATATATACACTGACTTAACAGAAACTGCAATGATAATGATATGCCAACAACTTTTACAATCTTTAAAAGCATACTGAAGACAGTGATTGATTGTCCTAATTTTCTTTTTTTTCCTTTTTTTTTTTTGAATAAATGATATGAAAAATACAACATTTATAATATATATTATACATATTAAATAGCATATTAAAAATTACAGGTCACAGGTACAATGTAGGCCTCGTCATTCCACATTTACCTCTAACACAATATGCTGCATATTTTTTGTTTGTAGTGTTTCAAATGAGGCATGTTTCCATGACGCATTATTTCCAAAGTCTCCTGGGATCCCAGGACAGTGTTATCCTGTACCTGCTTAGAGTCTAGCTAATCAGATTAGCTCAATACGCAATACCTCACTTTGATTCTGCAATTACACAGCTAAAAATCTCAGAGGAGGAGGACATGACCTATAGGGGCATCTTTCTTCATCTAGAGACAGGCGTGCTTATTTAATCCAATACTCCAACACTCCAATGCTTTGATATGGAGAAATGGCTTGTTGTGAATGGGGCTAGTGTTTATTAGCATAATTTTGCGAGCACCCTTCTGAAACCTAAAATGACAAATGGGACACCCTACGGTCTCATAGACTTAATGGACACGTGCATGGGGCAGCCATTGAAAGTCCACAAGACCGTAAGTGCATTTGAAGTGTGCCATTTGGGACAGGGCCATTGAATATACTTCACAGATGCCATTTGTTCTGTCGCTCTGCCAAATCAAATGCCCTTTGACCTTTCACACATTGATACTCTGCGCCAATCTATGTGACCTTTCTGTGTTTGTATGACAGTCTTCATTCTGTCACTGTATCTTGGCCTTATACGCTTTGACACAAACATACAATTTACTGCCCTGGTTCTAATTGTGTAATGGAGTCACATTTCTCCAGAGAACGACGTGCTAGTAAAACGATGCCAATAATATCCACACCCTCTAAAAGACAAGCGGCAATGAAAGACATATATTGTATGGGTGAAATGTATGTGTGCCTCTCTAGACCTGTGCATCCTCATAGGGCTTAAGTGTCCTGATCTATTAGCAGAAATACATCTCACACAAAAAAACTGTAGGTACACTAGTGCTACATAGGATGAAATGCCACAGTGATGCAAACCTGATGGCACTGATAAAATCTAATGGTCTGCTTTTGAATTCAGCCAGCAAGAAATTAACAACAGGTCAAAGCAATGATCTATCAGAGCTGTGGTGCAGTGGATTATGCATATGCTTTTAAGAGCTGTTAACTCGTGGAGACCCAGGTTTGAATCCAACCTGGGTCATGTCCTGATCCCATTCACCAGTACTTAGCTGCATATGCTGTTCTGTCCAAAAAGGCAATAAATAAAAATAAAAACCAAAAGAGAAGTTACATAATGAGCAAGACCACTGTATCAACCACTTGATGAAGATATAGGTTGTTTTGTGTTCGGATGTAGTTGTGGTGTGGCATTGGCTCAGGACGTCGCAGTCTGGGATGACTGTCACCCCAGCTCACAAAGGAGGACCTTTCTTGGCAAGCTCATGGTTTGACAAGAAAAGCTTTCATCTCTGTTTGACAGCTGCCTGTTATGAGGCCTCAGCCCCCTCCAATCCAACTATGCTCCCTGAGGGACCTGGGCAAAGACAAACAATGATGAGTGAACCAGTTGCATGAATAACCTGCCCATGCTATGGCCCAAGTGAAGATTTATGAGTGACGAAATTCAAATTTCAAACTCTGCCAATGGCCTAAATAGGACCCATGAGCTACAGGCCAAAGAAACATGAACCAAAGGCTCCATGGTGCGTGCCATCTGCAAATATATCATAAAGTTCACTCCCCTATATAGACGCTGATAGCTAGGCCCAGGGACTAAAGGGCTATTTCAAAAGCTGTTAATTAACACTGACACCTGGGCCTCATCGGACTCCTGGTGGCAAGCCGTGCGGCTAGTGAAGTCTACATCTTTCAGACACCCTGTGACTAGAGTAGGATAGAGAACGCCAACACATTACCATAAAACAGTACTGTTGTACACGTCTGTAATAGAAGTGGAGCTTAAATTAAGTATAGGGTGCAAAAAAAAACTATTCTGTATTGTGCCATTATATAAAAAGCCTTGATAGATACTGGTGTGAGACAGCATGCACACATTATATATTGTAATTTCTATTTATTGCTATCCTAGGGAGTAAAACTGTCATGAAATTAGTTTCAATGAGATTAATATTTACTGCAGTATTTGTAATGGTACTGTAAAGATAAGGCAGCTGTGAAGCTTGCAGTCAAAACAAGGAAGGAAGTGATGTTCAATTGGTGAGTCTCTGAAGAGAGAATTTGTCCTGCTAATGGTGGCATTAACATGACAATTAACAGATTTTCCAGAGCTGACATAGAATTCTGCTGTACTGAAAAGGCAAATAGTTTTCAGGAAAGTGCACTATTAGCAGCTCAGAACAACAGGGAATTGAGCCAACAGAATGGGATGCTTTGGGAGCTGAGGGTGGCCAGACAGAGGGAGAGACATAGGCAGGTGCAAATGGAGATTGATATAGAGGTGAAATAAACAAACAGGGCTGAATGACATTAAGACAGACAAACAGAGGACACATCAGAAAGATATTAGTACAGGAGGAGACAGACCAGGCAAGGTGACAAACAGAATGAGAACAAGTATTATAACTTAAGCACAGATGACCTATTGGTGTCCCAATCTATTACTGGTTTATCTAGGCTTGTATATCCATGCACACAAACATACAAATACACAGCTAAAATGACCAGTTATCCATTTTGTTTACCTATTGTTTGAGTCATGTTGGCAACACTGCTGTCCCCACATTATCTATTATGAAAGAACAAGAGAGTGGAGCTGACATGAAAAAAAGGCCCTGTGCTGTGCAGCTCTAACAAAAGCGCCCTCACACGTGTGTAGTTTACTGGCTGAGATCCTTGGGCCCATGCAAAAGCAAGGTGGGATTTGTGGTTTTGTCCTCATTTTTAGTGTAATGGCGGACACAACAATAGTAAACACAATAGTCTCTATTTTGAATGACAGTAAATATTGGCATGAAATATATTTATTTATTAAATATAATCCCAGTCTGAACCTGGAAAAGCACAGAGAAGTGGTAAGGACTGGTAAGACATTATGGCTAGCTAATGTGTTTGCTGGCTCCTGTGCCTGGTGCTGAAACATCTGCAAAGAGTTGAATCATTCATTAGACATCTCTAGTTTCAGCATCCACTTCAAAATCCAATAAAGCTCTGCAAACACTCACTTTTGGATGGTGAGTGCATTGCAATGCTCTAATAAATGGCTGTGGAGTTTCTCTGCCATTTATGTAGTTGAAGCTTCCATCAGATGAATGGATGTTCTCACCTGAAAGCAAGACAATTTTCTGCTTACCAAGCATGACAAATGCCTACAGTTTCTGAGTAAAACACAATGTTTAATGCAGAGTTAATCTTTCCTGTTATTACAACAGATGTTTACATCACAGTTTTTAAATCACTGATCTCAAAAAGTCAGATATTTCTTAACAGTTAAACCTGATTTACAGGCCAGGGTCCCAGTAACCGCAGTGCCAAGCATATAACCTTGCTAGGGACCTGATGTACCTGATCAAAATGGCACACAGATAGCAGGACTGAGGCTAAATATAAAGGGGTCATGCAGTGTAGGACCTTTGTACAGAAACAGCTGCTTGCTGTTTGTCTTTGAAGAACAGGTATACACTAATTTAATTTCAAGTGACTGAGGGGGACAGAATCATTCACATTGGCGGGCCAAGTGTAGAAGAATGTGAATCCTGTGATGCCTGCGGGTGAGGAATCCAAACCTCGCTCACAGCGCCGGCCCACCAAGTCTAGCCCCACAGGACTGTTAAGAGAACTGCACAACACATATTCAAACGCACAACAGATAATTTATAAAGTGAACACATAGTAGTCACACCACGCTGAGCTATGCAGGCTGGCGTCTCCTGCTTTCACTGCTTCATACAAGCCCTAAAGCCAATGTTTGGCTTATGACAGGCTGTGACCTTTCACCTGCCCACATTAATTACTGCTGATTACATTAGGGATTTATCCACTTACTAAACTGTTGCTTTGCAACTGCAACAATGGAAAAGTCTACCAAAGACTAAATGAGGATTAAAATAACCAACTACAGACTAAAATGCTTTTCCAAGAAAGCACTGAAAAAAAAGCATTTTTGTTGGACTGCAGATTGACTAAAAAACATCCCTGGGTTACAAAACTTCAATGCATCTCATTTGCATATAACCTTTATGTGCTGCTCAAAGCTGATTTGAGCCAATAAAATATGCATAATTAAGAAGACAACTAAATCATTAGGCTACATCATTAAATAAATCTGAATCTGCCTGATTAGCACAGAATTTGAACAAAATTATGTTCTGCATATCATGGTAAAACTAAATACAAATAAGCTCTTACAACTGAGGTACTAGGTAGACTACTAATTTCTTCAGAGTAAATACAGCAGATTTAAAATCATAATTACCATCAATACACTTTCCCTTCACTTCAGATAATGTAAAGTCAGCACTAATGGGCATCTAATCAATTCTCCATAACCCTTCCTGCACTCTTTTCCTATGTGAACACATTAGCTGAGATCAAGATTATCTTAAGGTAGGACAGAACAAAACAAAACAAGTTTAATACAAGTTTAATGGTAACTACGTAAAGATAATGGCAAACTGCAGTGACTTCCACTACCAAAGTGGTGCATCTTGTTTGGGACCTATAATTACAGGGCTGATAGGACAACAATATACAGTTTGCATTAGAAGGCAGATGTGGAGCTAAACTGCTTGAACAGCACATTTTATCCATAAAGGATTTGATAGACTTCCAATGATGCTGGAAAGTGCTCATCCACACATTTATAAACCTTTCATCTCCTCTGTTATGAAATGGTCGATCGCAAAAAAGCTCTCGCCTCTTCCAACCTTTCAATCAACTGCAGTGCTAAGCCATGAAAAAGCCATTATGTCAATTCAGCGAGATACTTCACAAAGTATTAAAATGAAATAGAGCAATTGGAGATCATGGTAGTTTGCATCTAATAATTATAGTTAAAGCAGTGTTTTAACAAATATCCAAATGCTTTAGCCTTGTTTTGCCATTATATTTTAAATTATAACAATTAATTTTATTGCAGTCTAGAACAATAGAGAGACTGCTCAAAGAAACACATTGCTATCCCAGCATTCACAGGTCAAGATGTATGCACTTGAATGCAGGCACTCTGATCCCCTGATTCAAAGCTGTTCGTCTTCCCTCTCGGGGATTCTGATGGCTGAAAATAGCATGGCTTCAACTTAACTGACTTATCATGGCGGTCCCCTGTTCTCAGTCTCTCACATTCCTAATATGGTGAGGAAGATGGTCCAGGCTGCCAGCTTCTCCATTACTACTGAGAGTTAATTATCCTGTCACCACTAAAGAGTAGTTATTTAGATTGATGGCATCAACACAATCCTGAAAATCACAATCGCAAATGTTCAGTTTCATATTCAGTTCATTTAAGACAGTTTCAGTTTCATATATTTTTTTCTAAATCTAAATTATAAAACACCCAGAGTGCAACTGCAATGCTGAATTTCCAAAAATCTTCTTCAGTACATTAAACCCAAACATACTTGACCACCAAGTGAAAAGTCCAGAGAAAGCCTAGGATACGCAATGCAGCCCTGTGAACTATATGGTTGTGAACTATAAAAGCATTGTATCTGTACTGCAACTATTCAAATGTAAAATTCATTGAATGTAATATTTAAGTATATAATGTATAAATTCAAGACCGGCTAAATTGTTTAGTTTTAAGGATTATAATGTACAACTAATATTAAAATATAGCCAATTCAGATCTTTGTACATGGGGGAAAACAGAGTCTAATATTTAACATTTACATAAAAACAGAGGCACTGAGAAACTGCCTTTTTCCACTAAGGGTCTCAAGCCCTCCCTGACCCTCAAATCAGCTGACATCATTACTAACGACAGCGCCTGCTGAGGAAGATTAGCTGCATTTACTGATCCAATGCCAGAAATCAAACAGCGACTTTCAGCAGATCACACACATAAGAGACAGTAAAACTCAAAACAAAAAAAGGGCTTGCAGATTAAAAGACATTAAACCCATAAGGAAGACCTGGATTGAAAGCATAATCTTAGCTTTGAGTGTCCATGTCTATATTATTTATTGGTGCAAGAAAAGCACTGTGTGGTGCATGAAAACACATCAAGCTCAAGTTTATAGAAGGTGCAGTATATACGGGTGGTGTTTTGAATGGCACTCTAATGCTTTATGACAGAGAATCCTTTTCCTCCCAGCAACGTTTGGCTTGTAGACTCTGATCATTGTCATATCATCCAGTTGATGTGAGAACCAAGGGTGGTATCAGGTGCTGTCTGACGAGAGGCTTCAATGGGTGTTCATATTCAAGCAGACATGCTTACTTCAAAGGAGAGGAGCTGCACTCCCTCCAGCTCAAAGTTCTGCGAAACCCTCCCACAGAAGCCTCATTTACTCCGCTTCTTAGAAAACCTGCTCCTCGTGGCTCAATTTCGGCAAAGAGCCATTTAGCTGGCAGCATGAACAGCATAAAAATTAGTTATGCATGAATGTCCATGGATAAGAGCGCAGTCCAGACAAGGCCACTAGGTTAGAAAATAGAACATAAATACATAAATACTGTAAGGAATCATATTTCTGTACCTTATGGAATTGAATACGAAACACTGAAAGGTTAAACTTGGTTTCCTAGGTCATGCAAACAGTATGAATATCAATATTGTTATGAACAAGCACATTAAGTGAGAGTAAAACCTTTTAAGAGAGTATGTCCCTGTGGATGCTGTCAATACAATAATGAGTTGTTTACTCTGAGATTTGAGAAAGGCAATATCTGACAAGAACAACATGATCCTGAAATACAAGTTCTTTTTTTACCTGAGGACTGCCTGAATATGATTTACTTTTTTCAATGGGGAATGAAGATAAGTGCCTCATTCCATCAGTTTAAGCTAGGAATTCCCTCTAATCCATCGAACATGTGAGCATTTGACAAACACAATTCTTAAAATACTGAATGCAGAACCATTATTTGGAGAAACAATCTATTTATTTTTTTCTTAAATTAAAATGTTTCAAAAATTTCTTACAACATTGTATACACTTAAAAAAAAATTACTTTCATGAAATTTAATGGGATATGATAAAACAGGGAACAGTGATGGATCATTTTCCTTCTCTCTGGGGGAATACCCCTATTCACGGCACCCTCAGTCTGTAAAATGCATTCCTCTGCATTCCAGTGGTATGACATCACCAGCTCTGTTTGTTTACGGAGGTCTATCACATGGGCATTCTTCCCACACTCGCTTGCCCAGCAAAAACGAAGAAAGGCCAATAAGCCAAAACAACAGAAAACTGCATGGAGACAGAAAATCCCTTCTGCCTCCTCTCTCTGAGTTATGCTGATGTATTTGACTCTGTTTTATTTCATGAGTCGTTCACTGGTCTTAAATAAACTGGAAGGTTTGCTTTTGTTGTAATTTTTCTTGTTCAACTGTGCTCATATTCTGAAATTAAGGTTGCCAGCTTTAACCCATTCCTGGACAGCATGAAAGAAAAATCTGTTAATAGATGGCCATACAGAGAATTGTTTCAAATCAAGGAAGATTCAAAACAGTATAATGCAATATTAAAGGATTAGTTCATATCCATATTTAATAAGTTATGAAGTAAAATATCTAGCTTCCACCAGACCGCTTTCTGTATTCAAATTACGTAAAAAATGGAACTGCCTTCGCTTCAGTTCCGTAAGTTGAATAGGGAAGGCGTAGGACGCACAGCGTAAGCTTTTTGAAGAATACGAAAGGCGGTCTGGTGGAAGCTAGATATTTTACTTCATAACTTGTTAAATATGGATATTTTTTTACAAAAATCGCTTCGCTTCAGAAGGCCTTTATTAACCCTCCGGAGCCGTGTGGAATATGTTTATGATGGATGGATGTGGATAAAGGCACAGCTCATTCTCATTTGGTAACGCATACTGCTATTATAAAGCTTTGATGGGTCAGGATATTTATTAATAGTTCTACGATTGTGTTCGTCAGAAAGAAGAAATTCATATACACCTAGGACGGCTTGAGGGTGAGTAAAGCTTGGGGTAATTTTCAGTTGAAAGTGAACTAATCCTTTAAGAGTTTTCCAAAGGCTCCATAAGAGCTTTACACAGCAAAAAAATTATTGTTGAACCTAAACCCTTAATTTTAGTTTTATGTACTCTAAAAGGAATATAGCTATTCAAGGTATCTAGATATTTATTCCATCCAAAGTATGAAGTAGTTGATTGTTGGCAGTATAAAGCAAAGTAATATTAACCTTAAACTGAAAGGCTATTAGATGAATGGTAGGGTCTTCAAAGCTGTAAATGAATGGCTTAGATGTTAAAGCAAGACTATTTTAATTTCCTGATATCATGCACAGATTCAAAAATATGCATGATTGTAATTATGATGTAGAAGAAAAGGTAGCCTCAGAACTGATCAATGCGCCAACAGCCCATTCTATCAGCAATGTAAAGAATTTAGAAAGTAAAAATCAAAAATGCAAAAATCTTATAAAAGACCCAGCACATCACAAATTCTCAGTGCTTTCCGAGATTTTTTCTGAGAATAAACACTGAATTCATTAGCACTACAGACTACACATTTACATATGCCAAGACTTCCTCCAGAGAAACACCTTTATTAAAGTTAAGGATTTCTCTGCTTCAGAAAACTACCGCAATGCAGTATTGGTGACTGGTTGCTGGTATTAACCAGAAGATGGAGGACTTTCCATGAAGCCACATTACACGTATTGGGACATCAGACTATAGCTGAGGAGTCACAGACATTCTCACAACTTTCGGTACACATAAGATAGGATAATGAAGAACCTTTCAGTTCTCTCCAATTGCAATGACTCATTCATTTGCACTAGCTAGAATACTGTTGGCATCAATTTTGTTTATTGCCTCAGGATATGACTCAAGAGCAGTAGCAGAAATGCATAGTCAATAGGTGGTCTTACACACACTCCCAAATCTCTAAAATTTACAACAGACTGCTGCTCATTAGTGGGTTTGTGTTGCCTATTACAAGTAAAACAATTTTGATTATAGTCCCTCAATATTTGAACGATTTATTAAAAGCACACACAGTGTTTGCATGGTTGTTGCATGGACGACATCTCTCTTTGCCCCTGAAGGACGTTCCCTGAAGGAAAACCACAGCCGTCACACATCATTCTGCATTAATACAACATGATAAAGATAACAAAGGCTCACTACACAGTCCTGAGATATTTCTGTGTTACTATAGATTCATCAATAATGCTGACATGCCCAGAAGTTCTCCTCCCCCAGTTTTATTAGCCATTAAGCCATTGCTAATATTCATAAAAAATGTATGAACGGTATTATATTGAACTATCAAACTCAGATGTTGCCTGCAGATCAACTGCCAATCTGAGGTTCCTGGGAGGATCAGCAACATTGCAAAATTCTCTTAATTTGTATATGTACCTGAATGTGGACTACTGGATGCCCAGATCCTTTTGCAGCCCTTTTAACAGATCTTTTTTTGATGATAATTTGCCAAATTTATGCGCAGTGTTGCCAACTATTTTCACTGATGATGATGCACAACTGTCGGTCGTCCTCACATACTGTATTTTGATATATTCAATATATAGCCAAATATCCAATTAAGCTGTTTTCATTCTCACCAAGAACGATAACCATATTTTTACCAACAATAACAGACTGTTTATTTTAAACTCACTCTGCCACTGCTCTGTGAACAGTCGGATGGATTTTGATTTGCTTTCATTGTTTTTATCATTCATCAGCTGGGACGAAATGCTCTAAAAATATGCTCTAAAAATATTGTTCTTCTGTGTTATTATAGTTGTGGTGTGGAAGTTAGATTTTTAAAATGTTATGGTTGCAGTTATCGTTCTTAGTGTGAACTGGCCTTGTTCAAAGTCAAAGCCACAATAGTGTTTTTTCATGGCTCAGTCCTTATGGCGATTGAACCATCAACCCTCTGGTTACTTCCCTTAAAAGGATAGTTCACCCATAAATAAAAAATTCCTGTTAATTTACTCACCCTCAGGCCATCCAAGATGTAGGTGACTTTTTTTTTCCTTCAGTAGAACAGTAAAGAAGATTTTTAGTGATGGCACCCATTGACTTCCATTATATGAATCACAGAGGACCACGGTTTCAGCTAAAAATCTGCTTTACTGTTCCTCACCTGCATCTTGGATGGTCTAAGGGTGAATAAATTAACAGCAAATTTTCATTTTTGGGTGAACTATCCCTTTAAGCAGTATCTGCTATACCACCCTTTGCTAATGTGTGGTCAAACACTGAAAGCATTCTGTCACACAGCTGATCTATACTAAAATACAGAACAAACTTAGCTTTTAGTTTCTTAAGATGTCACCACAAACCACGTTTTGTAAAGATGGACATTAAAACTTTTATTATTAATATATTCCAGCCACACAATAAAATGTAACAAATGATCACTAGAAAAAAACCTCTTCTTCCATCAGCTGTACAATACATACAGTATCATTAAACTGGCCGCCAACATTAAACCCCCACTACAGCAATATATGTAGTGTTTTCAGCAGCATTTCACAAAATTAAAACATTATACATATGTACACATCCACATCGAATTCTCAACAAATTCACATATGTACAGTACATTTCTGTGGCTGAAAATAAACATGTCAACTTTGTTCCTCTGTTAAAGATTTGTTTTTTTAAAAACGAAGCTGACAGTGGGTAGCTAGATTCAAGAGTTAGGGCATACATTTAAAAACGGTAAAAAGCATCCTTTTAAAATGTAACTTTCAGCCATGTAGTTTGATTTTCCCCAACAATGCTACCACTGTATTGCACACTAGGATGACAACTGACTCACTGGATTTCATGGGGTTGCAGTTTTTACTGCTCAAAAGATACATCCAGCCATGTCAAGTAACAAGAGGTTTGGAGGTATGCTACATCTGTCAGACATTTTAACAGGTGATGTGACTGTCTAATAGAGCTCAAGCATCCTTCCCTCTCAATAGAAGATTATCATTCTCAAGACATGCTCTTGAGTGGCTTGAATGGCCTCTTGATCAGGTAAAAAGAGAAAATCTGGCTTCTTTTCCCACATAGCCACTAACACAGAAAGGAATGCACTTTGGTATGTACCAAATGCCCTGGATTCATAAAGTACAAGAATATCACAACAGTCTGAGGTAAAATATTAAAATGTGTTCTTATTTCTATTGTAATATAATTAACCAAATGTATCTCCTTGAATACTTGTGATGTTAAGACAACTTGAATGCAGTGGTGAAGACACTTGTTCTATGTCACTGTAGTGATTGTTGTCACAAAGACATCCCTGGTGGAAAAGGGCCCTAAAGATATTTCTCCTCCCAAATCGTAGTAGAAAAAAGATGGAGTGTCTGAACTGCATGTACAACCTCTACAGTGTGGCCACTTGTTCCCAAGTCCCATTAAACGAGGTTTGGGAATTATCTTTGGGAAATGCTCAAACATGTGCAAGAGAATCACCATGAGTTTTTAAATGGAAGGGAGAACTGTTGTTTGAAAAAAATAAAAATAAAAATAATGAATGGCATTGATAACCAAAGGCACATTGTATTAAACCTAAGGGCACAATTATTCCACACTGCTGTCAATTCACAGAACAATAAAAAAGTGAAAAGTACATTGTGCCTGCTGATGTTGGCAGGTAACTTCTGCATTTGTAAAGCACTATGGGTGTCCAAAAGGGCCTGAGCCCCTGTGCAGTGTGCAGTAGGCCTGGTGGGCACTATGCCAGCCTCCAGTGGGGGGGGGGGGGGGGAGGGATCAACATGAGCATTACAGCTTTGCTGGTCTCCCTGACAGCCCATAGTTTGACCTCCTTCCACATCCCCCAATCCATGACTGGCTGAAAGTAAGCAGGACTACCTCCTGCTAGAGTAGGATTTCAAAGTAGTGGCAGATATATTTTTTGTGCATTACACCGTAAATCAATCCATTGATATACAAGCCACATTCAGGCCACTTGTTCCACCTATATTAGCTCTTCGTTGACACAATAAAATGAAATAAATAAGTTAAACTTACTAATCTTTTACACCCATGTCAGTCAAATTATTCTTTCCATGTCACAAATGCTACAAAAATGGCCAGTCTTTGTGTTCTAAAGTCTTTTTCAAATCCAACTGTTCTGGATTTGAGGGAAAAGTGTTTTAATAACTTATTTTGTAACATTATTTATTATCAAAAAGGGAACAACCTTTAAGAATTTTAACTCTGGCCTGATATTAGCAAGTCCACACAATGATTATGTAACAATATGAAGGTATGCAATGTTGCCATTTGTATTGTCTTAGTGGTTATAGATTTGATTCGAGACTTGAATCACGACATACTCTGTCATAACCTTGTCCATCTAAAATATTTATCTTGCTTGCATTCAAGTAAATGCAATGTCCTGCTTTTCTATTATTAAATAATTCTTAGTCCTAGTCACTGCAAAAAAGCATTCATTTTAGAGACAAGACAAAAAACAAGCAAACAAAACTAATACTAGACCCTAATCTGCAAAATCTGCAAGTCTTCACTCAACTGATTAAACAACACTGTTTTGTTCCATAAGTGTTACATTTCAAGATATATAAAAAATAATAAATAAAAAAGGTAAAGCACCAAAGTTTTTTTTTCCTTCCAGGACAGTACAATGTCAAAAGCAACTCTTCCAGCGAATAGCTTATAATTACATGAACATACACCTGTCAAGTACTGCTGAGTATCGTCTCCATTTAGCCGCATAAATTCCTTTAAACTTGCCATCAATCTAGACACTCTCTCTTTTCCTCATTTAATTTCTTTAAGGAATGTCAAGAGATTTATAGGCACATACCACTTCTATCATGTAAACATTGTTCCTTTGCTACCTCATAACAGTCTGCAACATCCATTTTGCCTGTTTCTCTTACATAGTCTCTTAGATTTTGTTATAACACTCTAATCTTGATATTGACAACAATTATGCTGAAATGCAACAGGTCTCAGATTGCATAACTTTTAGTAAAATGCATTTTTAACCCTCATCCTTTAACACACTATTTATATGACAGGATCTGAGGGTGGTGATTACAATTTTAGAAGCACACAAAACAATGTATCCTACCACTACTTCATTGAGGCAAGGCCATTTACTTTTTATGCTACAATATGTAGGTATTAAACCAAAGCGGGACTTTTTGTTATTATAGACCAGATTGTATGAATGCTCCTTCAAAGCAGCATTCAGCAAAGCCCTGAGATAAAAACTTTAAAGTGTTGTTCCCCCTTTCTTGGCCATTTGAGCTTTCCTAGAAAAAAAAATCCAACCAAAGGTGCTACGAAGCAGTTCATTAATGGTGTATATGCATTAATGACTCTCTTTCCTAAAAATCCCACGCTTCTGAATGCTCAGCTTTCCGATATCAATAACAATTTCCAATATCATCATTTAAAAGGAAAAAAAAGTAGTGTTCAGCTGACTAATTTTGGCAACACTGTCCTTTGTTGTATATTCCCATTGGCATCAGTCATTTGTGCCAAGTTAGTCCTTAACTTTGTGGCTGAGCCAGAAGGGGGAGGTAATTTGGAGATTGAAGTTATAGCACCAGTACCCTCAGTGATCCGCTTTACGGTGGTTTTCTCCCCAGTGGGAGGTTTTGGCAAGCGTCTTCTGAGCCATGGGTGGCGGAGGGCCTGACTAGGGGTCATACGCAGGGTTGGGTCCCACTCTAGACACTGTTTGAGAAAGTCCAAGAAGAGGGGGTCATCACTGCCTTTAAGTGCTGTCACCCAGTCCCTGCTGCCTGGTGGACCTCTGAGTTTGCCCCTACGTGACCTTCCCCCATTCAACACCACTGAGCCATCAGGTAAGGTTGTGACTGTGCAATAACGAGGATATCCCTTCGAACTGATAAAATTTTTTGCTCTCTTGGATGAATCCAGTAGCTTCTGAGAGGGCATACCCAACAGCTCTATGACACAGGCTAGTTGGTCCCCTTCATCTTCTCCAGGCAAGAGAGGGTACCCTGTAAGTAATTCCGCTAAGATACAACCTAAGCTCCACATATCAATTGGCATCCCATATCGAGCACCCAGAATGACCTCTGGGGCCCTGTAGAAGCGTGACTGGATGTAAGTGTAGACCCGTTGATGCTCATAACAGCTGGAGCCGAAGTCGATCACTTTTATCCCACTGCGCCCCTGCTGCTTCAGAAGGATATTCTCAGGCTTGAGGTCGCAGTGAATAATTCTGTTCTTGTGCAGGGAGTCCAGACACTGCAAGATGGAGTGTGCAAACTTGCGCACTAGTGGCAAACTAAAGCCCTGAAATTTGTTTTTCTTGATGAGCTCATAGAGGTTCATGCTGAGCAACTCAAACGTCATGCAGATATGGTTGCGGAATGTAAAGTTCTCCAGCATGTGGATGACATTCATGGTGGAGTCCTTATCCTGCTTGCGCAAATGTTCCAGAATGCGAATTTCCTCAGCTGCTTGGCGATGGAATCGCTTTTCGTTACGCACCATTTTTAGGGCCACCTGCTGGAGGTTCTTGTGGTCATAGGCCTTTACCACCTGGCCAAAACTGCCTTTACCAATAACCTTTAGTACCTCATACCTATATGATATATGGTCATGGGGCACATGAATGTAGGAGCCCTGATCGTCGTCATAACCTCCATTGTTAGACCCCCCAACTACACCTTGTCTTTTCTTCGCATTTGGACCTATAAAATAGATCTCAGGGTAGCTGAAGATCTCTTGGTGTTCAAACACTGAAAGCTTAGACATGTACTGTTTCATGGCCTGTTCAGGAGTCAAAGGCGCTGGCTTAGGTTTGCTTTCAGTTGATTTGATGGAAGTTGAGCTGCCTTGTCGACACTGGCTGCTTTCTTGCTGCTTCTCCGGCATGGCCAGACCTGCTCTACCTACAGGTGTCAACCCGTTGGGTTGTGCAGTCAGCACTGTCCGTTTGTTGCTGTTCTCCTCAAACAGCTGTTGAACGTGGATCTGCTGGTGATTCCCGACGTGCAGATGGTCATTCATTGTGTGCTTATTGCCTCCAGCCTGGATAAGGTAAAAACAAAAGCAAGAGGCATAATTTGAGGATTGTTTCCCAAATAAATTAAGGACACACAGCTGATAATATATACACTAGATTTGACATACAAGAGACAGCCATAGAATCTTTTAAAAGTACTGAATATCCAAGCCATTCCAACCGTGTCAATCCTGGCAGAAGTATCCTAAGTCTGGTCTACTGTAGCAAGCAAAATATTCAAAGCAGCCTCTCAACATAGTGGAGGGTGGAAGGGAGGTCACTCCAGGCCAAATTGTTGTAAGAATGACTAACATTTTTTCCATGATTCTCTACAATAGGCGTGCAAAAATTTAATTTCATGTTTATTTGCATACATTATTAATTAAATTAGTAACATGACAGGTCCTGCTGGTTTGTATAATTTACTTCGCTATGTTACATAACTGGTCTAAGATATTTGGTGTCCAATGTGTGGTGTAATTTCTTAATCTTTCCATTCAAATGCTATTTGATGTTAGACAATATCTCATTTTTAGCATGTGTAATTCAGCTATGGGAGACTTGGAGGATTTTTTGTTGTTTATTTAAAGACATTGGACATGAATTTCCTGCTTTCCTGAATCTCCTGCCCTGCAAGATGCTTACTTCCTTGATAATGTGATTACCTCTGGATCTTGTTTTTACAAGGACATCCTGTTGCTTCAGTCAGATGTTTGTGGCAACCTTCTCATTTTACACAAAAATATAAAATCTTAAACCTTTGAACATGACTCCCCTTGACATGACTGTTGTCCTGTTATTTCAGCCAGGTAGTTTTAATGGTTTAGTGTTTATTTTTGTGTGATAATGCTCATGATCCACTTAACTGTGCTTTATTGTGTAATCTCAGCCTTTTCAGATTCACATGCAGAGAGAGTGATAATCTCCAAGTGTACATAACATATCAGGGCAATACAAGACTTCTGATATTTACAGTTCCTTTTCATCTCAACGCATCTCTAATCCCCAGATGGCTAGTGCTGATGTTTCTACACCTCTGGCAGAAGATTAAGAGTAATACCCCTTTGAACTCTAAATCCAAAGGCTCTAATACAATCTGCTCTAAAAACATTTAAAATACAGGCAGATTTTTTTCCTTTGTCCCTGTCGCACACATAACTATAGCAGTGTCAATGATGTCCTGTTTAATGACAAGCCTCTAGTTTAGAAAACTGTAGAAAACCATTCAAATATAAATATAAATGTAACCAATATCTAATCTTAAATCAATAAACCAATATTTAGTGTCACAAAATAAATCACACCATTTTAAATAAGCAGGACAGTCTTAATAATTTACCAACCATCATAAAAGTAAATACTTTCTACAGGAACAATGTCTGAAATTTTTTTACAGCTCCTGCAGACAGTGTCACACGAACTGACTACTGAGCTCATCCACCATACACGAGATTAATGAGATTTAAAATTAGCCTCTAGGAACTAAAAATGAATCTGAATAAAGCTTTAATTTCAACCTTTTGTTGTACTTTGTCACCCTGCTGGTTAATTCAAATAGGATCCGAACAGGTGGGAGGTCGTGGAAAATGCATGCTTGCTGACAGCTGTAGAGGACACAACTGGAGTTGAACAAAAGACACATTTGGTCTGTGGAATATAGCGAGCATGGCAATCATTCTAATGCTCAACTACTCGGCAAAATATACAAAATAAAATACGGCTTGAGGGGAGTTCTAAAAGGCTGTGATTCAACTGGCCTTAATGATGTTAACTGGACTGAAAGGTATGAGACTCAAATTTAACACCAAAAAATAAAGACAGAATAAGTATTGCTGTCCTTGTAATTATGTCTTCTTACATGAGTGGCTCCCCTATCTAAAACTTTTGGCATATAACTGGAAGTAACCTTCCAAATAGCTTCAAAGCCAAAATGAACACACATATCCCTAAGTGTCCTACTAAACGCCATACATAACTTGACTGTGAATTTGACATTTGAAAAGCACATCAAATTAATTTTAAGATCTTATATGTATATTTATACACAATCAGCTCTAATTTGTTGATGTAATGTGTTACATAACCAAGTAGGAATGAGCCCAACATACTGCCCTTCGAAATCATTACTGTTAACTTGAGCATCATCACATCATAGCTCATCCTGACACCTAATCACCATGCAAGTAATAAGCGAGAGCAAGGTGGAATTTATAATTTCCAGTAAGCTTATTTCCATCTTATTTTGCATCTGCAGAAACTGCAGAAATTTATTTTTTATTCACTGAAAAAAGGCATAATGAAATTCATATACTTTCATCTTAGCTTAGCAATTAAATGTGATTAAATATATATGTTAATTGAAGAGCTGGATTTGCAAATACAATGCCAAGATGTAATTTGATTCATTACATGTGGCAGGAATTCTGTCTTGTAAGACTATGCACACATACAAATGTGCCTACCATGCGAGTCTGTGTCTATATTTACCCCTATTAGAATGACGGCTAAATAAAGAATTCACAGCTACTTAGTCATAAATGGCATTGATCCAATTATTTTATTTGATTCAGCGATGTGTCAAATACATTTACATAAACTGCAATTCTTTAAACATTACTAATAAACTAATTATTTCATTGTCGTGCATTGCATGGGTTTCAGCAAACTGAATAATTTTTCGCTGTTTTTTTATTCCTACACCATGGAAAACACCTTGCCGTGCAGGCTCAATGAATTAAGATTTTGGACGAATAGCTTTAAATAAGGAGATTCACAAGATGACAGATTTCTGCTGTGCCTGTTGGCTTCAACACTGATGGCCTGAGTGTTTCCCATCCCCCACAAATGGCAACATCTCAACACAATACAAAAACCAATGACTCTGAGAGAGCTACTGGTCATTACTACTGCTCAAATCTGAATGTTTTTCACTGTTTAAACTGATATTCCATGCCTTTCCTCAAAATTTATATTTTAATTTATCAAAATATGCATTTTGGTTTCCAACATCTTGAAATTACTGTCAAAGTCGTGTTGCTACCGTCTCTTAAAAATGCATACCTTCCAAATACAGTGCACCGTCAAATCATTACATTGTAATTCTGTATCCATACAAGACTCAGAAGACCCTTTCTGTCATGCATTGCTAATGTAACATCTCACAAAATTGACATACAATCTGGTTATTTTGAACGCCACAGCTGCATTCATTTAGTCACTTACAATACAAGCAATGAAGCGCATAAACAATACTCTATGTCGAAAAAAAGGTTTGCAATCTGTAAATCATGGACCATTACTTCAAGGCCCTTAATAACACATGCTATTAAGCAGGGTTTTTCAAACGGGTGTTTGGGTGGCCCTCACGAGGCCGCAACAGAGTGCTAATGGGGTGGGCAGAAAATTTGAAAGAAAGAGAAAAAAGATTTTAACACATTTATTTTTTACGGCTGTCAAACCCAATGTGTTAACTATAACCTTTATCTTGCTCACTGTAATTTGTAAGGAACTTTTATCTGTAAACATGCAGTAAACATTTATTGTGAAGCACAAAGCACTAAATAAATTCAAATTAGACTGAAAGTGTTTTTCTTCAGGAACATTTACCTCTAACATTAATCTAAAAGGGTAGGAAAACACAGTAAGCTAATACAAAGCAAATATTTTCCAGATAATATATATATTTTTTTAAATGCTTTAGATTCAGTACATGTGACAAAATATTATAATGTCATGCTCCAGTCCAGACAGTATTAATGGGTCTTTCAACATGAAGATACATAGCAACCTTTATTTTATTCTTCAACTCATGCACTGGCCAAAATTTATGCTAAAATTGTAGCAAAACTCAGATTACGAGAACAAAGGAGGTATGCATTGTGAAAAGTGCAAGCAAGAACGTTAATTTTACCGTGAGAGAGTTGCTGTTCCTGAGTGGTGGTAATGTGACGGGTGATGTGGCTTCAGTCCCTGCTCCAGCCCGGGGACCCCCTATGCCCAGTCCGGGGGAAGACTGTAGCTGGCAAATCTCACCCCCTTTGCCTGTGGAAAATAATAAACATGTTTTCGGGAAATTGCTTTAACCTGTCAGTATTTTTAAAAGGCAAAAGAGATAATAAAAGGCTAGGTTGTCAAGAAAAAGGAAAACTGTACGTAGCTCCGTTACATTTATCGATACATCAGATGTAGAAACCAAGTTAGAAATGTAAAGTGAACCAGAAAGATATTTACACCATTTTAACAAACGAAAACCAACAGTACCACAACGAAAACCTTTTATACAGACACACGGGCTATAAAACCCCCAATAAATCTAAGAGGCATTAATCCAAAGCGCTTGGTTTCTATATATAGTCGCTATAGCAACAGCAACAATTCACTAAATACAAGAAGAACGGCCGACAACCGTTTTTTTAATGGTGTTTCCGGGGATTTTAGCTACTGTACTCAACCATATAGCCACCACGAGCAATAAAACGAAACGCTGCGAGCCTTACAAGCGTTATGGAGCATTTAAATCGGATAAATAATCCATATCCACAATCCCATCCGTTGAATAAACGTGCCCGGCGTCGCCCTCTTAGATCCGGGAATTGGGTTCCTTACCAGTCGGGTAGACAGCAGTAGCAGCAGCGCAAGGTTTCTTGGTTAACATGGCCGCTGGAGAATCACACACACGCAGAAAAGCCACTTCAGAGACTCTCCCCTCCTCCCTGTGATCACCCACTCTGACTGCTGCTACTCCAATCAGCTACATCCAGACCTGAGCAAGCCAACTCTAGGGGCTGCTTCCTCAAACGCTAACCGAATTCGCGTTATCATCGCTTGGAAACGTGCAAAACAAACAAAGACGCTCGCATGGCTCTGTACTGCTCCGCACTTTTGGGCCTAGGAAATTCTGCACAGCCCGTTGCATTCTCTCACACACATACAGTAACTAGGAATATACTTTAAACCGGTTTAGGGTGTTGTCTGGACTTATCTATCACTCTCTTTCGCCTCCACCTTCTTTTCTCTCCCCTCCCCGTGCGGCAAGCCGTTTTTACATTTATATGAATAGTATCTATTAATGCAATAGTGGCTAATGTCTATTACAAACAGGGGCATAGATTTGGTTTGGACATTGGGAAGTGAGTGGGTTGCAGTGTGGCCTTTTTAAAAAAAAATCTATATAGCATTTGTTACAAAAAAACAGCAGCCTATACATTTAGAAACACAACATGCCATCGGTGTAATTAATCTAATGGTAAAAAAATCTATTCCCTTAACAGATTATTTATTTATTATTAATCCTTGCCGCTGTCGCCTTTGGCTTGCTTAGTTGGGGACACTTGACATTAGATATATTTAACAGTGCTTTGATCTGCCTGCATTGACACCATTTTCTTTAAAAGCTGTTGTTAAAAAAATTATATACCAGTTATCACTGTAAAGGTCATTGCACACTGAGTCCGAAATTCGCATGCGAAACTTTCGCACGTTAAAAAATAAATTCGACCTCACGTTATGTCAATCGCGTTTGCACACTGCCTCCGAAACTTTCGTCCGTCAAAAAAATATTCGGATCAGGTTCGATTTTCTGCGTTTTTCGCATCCGTGGCACGCATTTTGAGAGATGTTTTGACAATTCAGAGCCACCGTACGCAAACGCAAAAATCCAGAATGCCATCTGACAAGTTGATCCACGTCGTCTACAGCACAAAACAGCAGCACTGAATGACAAACAACGTGAGGAATACAAAGATACCGAATATAAAGACAGATTGTCCCAGTAGTAAAGCATCAAACAGAACCACTGACATCCTGAAGTAATCTTTGAAACGCTCGGATAATCCCGCAGCTCCTTGGGGTGAATTCTCCTTTCTCTCTATGCAATCTCGGGATTGAATGGACCCAATATTTCCTCTTTCTTTTTCTCTTTTTAAGAAGAGAGGAGACAACTAATCGTGCTCACTGCTTGAAGACTTCATTTTGTATTGTTTTGCGATTTGTTTTGCGATTTTTCCGCAATGCATTCATTAATACGCATCGGACTCAGTGTGCAAGGTCTCTGTGCGTGACAAATTTTTAGGATTGCGAATACGAAAAAACGCATGCGAAAATTTCGGACTCGGTGTGCAAAGGCCTTAAAGCTGCTTTGACTCAATCTGCATTGTAAAAAAACGTTCTGTATTTTTATGTAGTTGATTAAGAGAAAGGTACTCCAACGAAAATGACTTGAATGCACTTGACGTCGTAAACAATACTTCCCAATACTTCTAAATACGAATTTCCCCAGAGGACTTGAACGCACCATATCTATTCACTATTTCATTATTCCTTATCCGTTAAATACTAACACTTATTTTTAGTTAGTTGTAATTACTCAAATCTTTTATAGTATATATTTCTGTTATTTCTTTAAAACAAGTTCCAAAATTAGTAACTACTACTGGAATAAAAACAGAAGAATAGGCCTACATGTTAAAATGGCTTGCCATACTCCCAGAGTCCACCAACCACATCCGAAGTAACAAATAGAGCACAAGTTCGCTTACACACTTGGTGCCACAGAGTTTGGTTATATATATGCATAGTGTAGGCTATATTTCATGAGATATCATTTTTTTAATGCTTTTAAGCCGAAAGTGCAGACTTTCTTGATTAATCACATGAACAGAACTGTTTAATTCTAGTTTGTCCCTCTGAAAGATGATGCTTGTGTCAAATCTCTATAAAAGGTAACACCCAGAAATTGCCTTAAATACTATTAAATTATGTTGCCTTATCATTTGTAACTTTCTATTGGGTCTTATTGACCAACTGACCATTTCCCCCACTCGTTACAAATGTTTTAGTAGGAATAAACACATAATCATTATGTTTAATTTAGTTTTTTTTTTTTTGACACACTTTTCATCTTTCCAGCCTTTCCTGTTGACATTGAAGAATGTTTTGTGTCCGTACATAAATGCATATTATATTTTAAATTATTAATTTCCTTTTACATTATCAGCACGTGTTATTTTGGCATGACAAATGAAATTACTGTCCACTAGAGGGTGGAGTGGGTGCAGCAACATTACAGCCTCCACTTGTACTGTACATTTAGTTCCCAAACAGGAGCTATGTAAATATTAGATTATGTTCTACACAAAAGGCCTACGTTCACTAATACTGCTGCTGGTGAATCATTATAAAAGACTACAGATAAAAATATAAATTCAAACATTCATATACAGCATACATATCAATGCATTTTTACAGTGATTAGGTTATGTGATGTGATTGAATTTGTATTATCTTATCTACTCTTAAGAATCTTTAACAAGTTATTCATTAAAGCATAATAACAATGATTGATCTTATTCCTCTGATTGACTTATTGAGTATGTGGAGTTTTAACACAATGCAGATCATCCTATTTCAGTCTTTGGATAATGGTATCTGATATCCAAAAAGATATGATTTTGATAATGATTATGCACCCCTAACTGTGAATGTTTGGAGATGTCATCAGTTTCAGGCTCATTTAAACATAAATGATAATATCATCTCAGTTTCATCCAGCTAGGCCTGACAGAAAAAAAATTCTTGCACAGCACTAAATATGAGGCAGTTCTTTTAGAGAATTTACTATCAAATCTGTCTTAACTTCCAGTCTCTAAAACAAAGAAAAAAATCAAGGTGCAGCATAAAGAATCTACTTGTAGTACACAAGTAAAATGCAAAATAAAATGCAAAATTAATACATGTCCATCCCCCCAGGAAGCAAGCTAATGTAGTGTCACATGTCATGTGGTCAGAGGGGAGCAGGGTATGCTGGGATGGCTGACATGGCATTTGTCACTGCGGTTACTGGGAAACATCAGTAAGCACTATGTAAGGAATTGGGCCTTTGATAACATCATTGGGTCATTTTAAGTGGGGAGTGTAAGAAGAAGGGCTGATCTTGGGTTTGTGTTAACTCTCACATCATTGCCTTGTAGTTTCTGATAGTGAGAAATCAAAGGGCTGCCAGAACCCATTTGCTGAGACATAGAACCCAAGTTACTCGAGACTAAAAGCTGTGAAAGGACCTGCAGAAGTGTGATAGCAAGGAATCATAGGTGTTAAGTGCAGTCGAGTTCCTTGAGACACTGTCTGACTGACATGTAGTGCAACCAACCAAAATTTCTTATGTTTTAGGTGTCACTTAGGGGTTTCAGACAACCATGAAAATAAATATATAAATTAATAAATAAAGGTGCAACAATCCAGAAATAGTTAGGATTAGTTAGGAAAACCCTAGAATTTTGGGGGGAAATATGAATAGACCCATGCTAAAGTAAAATTTTTTTTAAAAAATTTTAAAAATACAAATTCACAGACATAACTCATTAAATAAAACAGAATATACAGTTCTGCTCATGGATGTCTTGTTAACTTGTTACTAAATGCCACAAACAAAAGTATTTGATGTCACTGACCTGGCAAACGTTTGGCAAATCCAGTGATTATTTCATCCTTAAAAGCACTCCTTGTATCAGCCCAGTACCTTGTAAACATGACTTTGTTCCAGGTGGACTGATTAAAAAAAAATACTGTGCCCCCTTGCTCCCGGAAGTCGTGTAAAGCCAGCCAATCAGATTAGAACTGTCCAGACTGACAAAGTACTTCCTTGTTTTGTGAGCAATATGCATCAGATGGTTAGCGAACAGATTGTGGGCAGGCCGTCTGAGACGCAGACTATACGGCTATGATAATGGATTGATAAAATGGTAGTCCCGTGCTTAGTACCATGATGTCTTGTTGTACTTACGCCATCAGCTTAGGGGGAGGATGCAAGCCTTGGTCTATATTTAGCTGCTTTGCTTTTAGAACTACTGGAGCATCCAGGCATTAGAATGGTGCTCTGGGAATGTGGTGATTCCAGACTGAGCTTTCTCCGCTTGGCAACATGCTCACTGAGGCACATGGATGCAGTAGAAAGCTTCTGAATATCTGGATAAATATGCAGCAAACATGGATAGATGGTTCTCACACCATCATCCAATACAGTTTAATGTTAGATTGTAATATCATATGAGTTAATAAGCTTGCTTTTATACTTATAAGTTAAGCTTAATTTATGTCAACCTAAAATCGGAAAACAGTACATGTTGCTATAAGTGTCTGGCTTATAGACGTACCACAAAATACCCAGGTTCACCATATAAAGCACTTTTCTGTACTTGTCATCTTGCTGAAATGACAAGAAAAAAAGAGAAAGAAACACAAAAGCTGTCTACTAAAATCCCAAATGAACCAAAGATCCCAGTATATGTTCCCCCTTGTGACTAATTAAAGCGTATATAACCTCACCTGTTCTGTTGTAACAATAATGAACTCTGCAGACAAAACACCTCATAAATATATCCAGTCCTGGGGACAGATAGTATGCACCTGAGAGTTTTCAACAGCACCCACACACACCTGAGAGTTTTTACTGTTTCCATCATGTTCCATCACTTAAAGGATTAGTTCACTTTTAAATACACTTTTCCTGATAAATTTACTCACCCCCATGTCATCCAAGATGTTCATGTCTTTCTTTCGTCAGTCGAAAAGAAATGAAGGTTTTTGAGGAAAACATTCCAGGATTTTTCTCCTTATAGTGGACTTCAGTGGGCACCAAACAGTTGAAGGTTATAATTAGTTTCACTGCAGCTTCAAATTGTTCTACACGATCCCAGATGAGAAATAAGGGTCTTATCTAGCGAATCGATCGGTCATTTTCGAAAAAAATACAACCGTTTATCCTTTATAAACAAAATATCGCCTTGAACGTACTTTCCGCTTCCGCATTCTTCATAACGCTTACGCTGAATGTCCTACGCCTTCCCTATTCTACTTATGGAAAAAAACGAAACTGGCGCCGCGTTAGTTACGTAAGTAGAATAGGGAAGGCGTAGGACATTCAGCGTAAGCGTTATGAAGAATGCGGAAGCGGAAAGTACGTTCAAGGCGATATTTTGTTTTCCTCAAAAACCTTCATTTCTTTTCGACTGACGAAAGAAAGACATGAACATTTTGGATGACATGGGGGTTAGTAAATTTATCAGGAAAAGTGTATTTAAAAGTGGACTAATCCTTTAACAATAGACTATAAAAACCACATCCTCATTCTGTACACTTTGTTCCAAACTCTAGTGAATGCATTGATGATGATCTATCCCTTTAACATGCTGACATCAAACTCTATTGGAATAAATTGCCAGGAGTCAAGTATATGTAGCACATATGGTTGGTGCCTATGTAAAGCATTTATAAATGGTTTACAAAGCAGCTGTCTTTATAGACAGTAGACAGTATGAGATTTCATTAGATTTTGGAACAGAGCTACAATATCCTTGTACTGACAACAGACACAAACCTCTCATCAGTTATTAAATGACTCACCAGATGTACAGCAATTAATTAAACCCCAAACTCATTAGAGTACTCCTTCCTATTATATATGAACATATAATACATTACCCACCAACATCAAAACCATTTTAGTCAGGTACCAGTGCAGACACACTTAGTAATAACTATTATATTCACTCTATTTGCATAAAGCTCAAAACAGGTGGCAGGTGCATCTCAGGGCCTACAAACTCCTATTGCCCAATTAGGATTTTGGACCAAAACAAAAGCGCAGATGGCTGAAGTACCATTGCCATCTGGTTAATAATACAGTCAGGTTTATGAAATGAGCTTGTGTGCTGTTTAGTGATTCGATCTGTTGTCATCCCCTCACATCAATGGGAAAAAATCTATAGATACTGGGGCCGGAGAGCTATCTTTCAAATCAACACTCCACACAGCTTGACTGATGAAAAAAATCATGGATGGTTACGCAATAAATGAGTCATGTTCACACGTTAGACTATATTTGCATGCAGACTCCCTGCCCATGCAGACTGTCTGAGCAAATATAAACATGCATTCACATGAAAAGACAGGAAGTACTGTATATATACCATCTTAGACAGATACTTCAGTATTGTTTGTAGGGAATTACCTCAACCCACTTCAGTGTACACATGAATTACCATTAAATATAATGTTTCAGATATTATTCTTGTTCAAAAGTAAGCTGTTTCTAATGCCACAAAGAGTGTAAATGAATATGACTTGCAAGTGAAAATAAAGAAAAAATGTCAGTAGCTGTAATATGAAAAATATGTCACCTCATGACTAGATAATTCCAATTTTCAGGATAAAGTCTCAACACTGACATGTACAAAAAACACACTCACATTCTGTACTCATTCACATTGTGTTCCTTTCTCTCTCTGTGTACATTACAGATCTGTCTCCCAAAGAAAGATGCCTGAGGCAATGAAGCATATTTTTGTCAGCTCCGCTGTCATATATTCACCCACACTGCACATATTTAGCAGGGTTTATTTTTACAGCCATCTGGTGGATTCTTGTAGAAAAGCTCAGAAACGCCTCTGAAAATCATCAGCTTTGGCTATTCACAGCAGCAGTGAATCAAATATGATACATATATAAGATGAGAGGCCGTGACAAACAGACTTACGCTACAAAATGTAATTGTGCTTATAAATCACAGATTTTCACATGCTACTTCACACTGTTTTCTCATCATTTACTTACATACATGTCCGAGTTTTGCGTGAATGTATTATTGGCCAGAATCAAAATTCTTTCTCTGCACTTTAATAAGACATTATAGCTTTCAAATATGAGGGTTTTTTTAATATAAATTTCATTGGTTTTTTGCATGAATGGTTTCTTCATTTGTGCATTGGATTCTCAGAGGCAGCAATAGCCACATTTAAATGGTTCAGTGCCAGCATCTCTCATTTCAAGTATTCCTTGCCTCAGACCCCCTCATTCCCAGTATTTCCTGCTTTTGGGATACCCTACTGGCCAGGGGCATGGTTTTGCATGCAGATGCAAGGCTATTCTGAAGAAGGGGGAGTTCATTATTGTACTTGTTGCCACATTGGAAACCCTGGCTGTATTCAAAGTCTTCTCTCATCTTAAATTCAGTCAAACGCTGCCTCTAGCATACTAAGCATTGTCACCATGGCTGCTGGAGCAACATCTGGCCTGTATAAAGTGTCCAAACGGATTGATTACAGAGGGAACTAACTAACAAAGGACACATTTGTCCTACTCTGTTGCAGTAATCCAGTTTGAGCCACTTTCAGAGACTCTGAACAGAACGATAGATTTCAGCACAACACGCTGCACATATGTTCTCTGGGCACACGATAACATTGTGCTTGTTTAAAAAGCCCGTCTGTGTACTAATCTTGTGTACACCGAGTAGCCCTTACACAGACTACAGAGACCAGTCCAGGACTGTGCAAATAATGTGTTGCCTGGCAACAATGAATCTCAATTATCGTCCTGAATATCAGAGGCCTTGTTTACATCCCACAAAAGCCAGAGTTTACAAGGCAAGAACAGGTGTAGTTCAAGTTACAATTTGTTTTTGATATTTAAATTCATGGCTATTGTTGTCATGCCGGTGGCTGGTAACATGCCACCTTCTTTGGCATAGCTACAGTGGCATAGCTAACACAAAAGAAGTCCAAGCTGAAATGGCTCTTGGCACATCCATTTGATTGATGATGCTGAAGGCTCAATTACCCAAAGTGTTGTTCTTACAAACAAAGTTAACTACAGACCTGTGGACCAATGAGCTCATTAGAAGAGTGATGAATAGAGTATAACATCCAATCACATGATCTCTCACTGCGGGGGTGGAACTAGCATGCGAGTTCCATCTGCACAAATGAAAAAAGACACCAGACCCTCAACCTGAGATGCAGCATCACTTTTTAAATATCCCCCATTGCTGTTAACTGCCACTCTTCACTGATGTTCGTTGGATGTTTTGTTCAACTATTCCCAATAGCCATTGTACAGTAACAATGGCTATTAGGAACAGTTGAACATAACGTCCAAAAAACATCAATGAAGAGTGCCAGTTAAACAGCAATGTTTAACTGGCACTCCTTCGCAGACAGGTAGGAGCTCTATGCTATCTATTCACACTGAAAACTGCATGCACTACACAGAGCTTTTGAATGAATCCATTCATTCATAAAATAAGAATAAAAAAAAGCAAAATTCCTCTAGCATGAGGGAGAGCAGAAATTGGCATCCATCAAACTAACTTCCCTCGGCACCAAAGCAAAAGAACAACCCAGCTGACTACAAACTCAGTACTTCGGTGTCAGGTGGGAAGCCGCTGAAATGTTTCAATGAAGCAAATGAACTGACACTGCTAGGATATGAAGTACCACAGCCATTCCTGCTGGGGTAAAAAAAAAAAAGCTTTGGATTTCCTGCAGCTGTGTTTACACTCTCATTTACTCCACCAGAGTAACCATGATGTAGTTTAATGTGCAGTTTTGGTCACAGTGATGATTTGATCACAGTATAATCAACCGGAGATAAACATGAGGTGTGGCGCCCTTTTGCTCTTTTGTTAGTCTGAGGGGTGGACATTGTCAGAGTCTTATCTGATGCTCATTTGTTAGCAAACAAGAATGAAGGCAAATATTTAACCTCATACACTGTGCATGGCATGAAAAACCAAAGAAAATTTGATATTTAAATATACAGTAAAATCCTAGATGGCTCCTTAGCTAGCATTTGCAAGCATCAAACAGTAGCTTTGCTCCCAATATGAAGGATGGCCTCCTCAGATACCTTGTTTTTACCAAATTCTAAGGAAGCCTCACCAGAATACAAAGCAACAAACTAAAAAATAAATAAATACTAGATATAGAATGAAGGAAGATAAATAACTAAATTAAATTAATTCAATTCAATACTGCAATGTAGCTAAAATTGTTTCAAATGATAAAAATGACTCTAGTACTACTCATGCTACTCATACCTATTTATGTTTACTAGAGTATCACACAGTCCCTCTCATGTTGCCTGTTTAAACTCTATCATTGGAATCTCCCAAAGCATTTTTTGTCATTTTTGATGTCTGTAGTTGCCTGTGTAGGTTGTCACAAATCAGCTATGTGGGCAGCAAAAAAGCTCACTAGGTTTTGTAGTAAATCTAATCACACTGCTAAGTAATTCAACTTTAGATTATTTTTATCTTTATCAAAGGAAGATATTTTGTCTCTCTCTCATCTTCAGTAAATTTGACAGTTTCTACCTTTGTGAGTTCCAGTGTGACAGAGCTCTCAATCTTAATGGTTAATCTCAGTGGTTGTAATAAAGCAGAATTTCTAATCTTCTGCTCTTGCTTTTTCCCAAGAGAGTCATATTGATTTCTGTTTCAGTGCTGCCTAATTTGAAATTCACAAATTGACACCAAGTCTATTTATTAAAACCACCTCTATTATGCTCCATTTCTGTTTAAAACTGTCCTCTGCTTACCTTAAAAGATGTATCTCCGATGCAATATTGTTAGTGAAGGCTTTAAACACAGGTCATCACATTCTTCACTGACAGACATCGACCGTCTCCATCCAGCTAACAATCCAACCAGTTTCCTGGTCATTCTTCACTTCTGTTGGTTAAAATGTGTCATTACGTGGAAGAAAAGACAATAAAAGGCACATTTGCGGCAGCTGATGCGGTTTGGGCCCCATTGGCTTTTAGATCTCTGTAATTATGAGGTGCTTGAGACTTGTTACCTCAAGTATATGATCACCCAAAGCCTTCTGTTAGCCAAGCTCACAAGGTCAGGGCATGAGTGCAGAGTAGATGTGTGACAAAGTAAAATTACACTGCTTAATAATTGATGGGGTTGAAAACGAAATTGTGTGTGCGCGTGTGTGTGCTAGAAAGAGAAAGACGCTCAGCTTGACTCCACCTTCCAAAGTAATGAGTACTGTCACTCTGTAATTGATCCGTTGTATGATCCGCCCTTTTCTGGGTTTGATCTTCTAAGACCCAACTCTACAGCTCTATTTTCAAAGTGCATGAAGAGACCTATACACTGTATCACACTGGTTAAACAACAGGATTAACGGTCTCTCCATCAGCACTCATTCAGTCAAGAGAAACGTATCCGTTTCCTTATAAATGACAGCAAAGATTCTGTAGAAAAAACTAGGCTACACATAGAATGGTATTTTCCATTATTATCATATTGTGTGAATTTGTGTGATCTGGGACACCTAACTTCTTTATATGTCTGCTAACATGCAATTTATGTTAACATTATTATATTCTAGAAGGGTTTAAGTCTCTTAGTCACTCTTATTCAGAGCGACTTACAAATACAAATTCTAGTATGGACAACCTATTATAGAGTCAACACCAATTTTGTAATATTTCACCAATTTTGTAACAGTCATGTCATTCATTGACTGACATGACTGTACAAGAAATTCAAAAATGTTAATTCTTTCATCTTTGCTCATCTCGACACTCATGATAGAATTTTAATTTTGTCTGGTGTTGAAACATTTCAAAACAAGACTTACCTACTGACTGTAACAAAAAATGTAATCAAAAAGAGGCATTAAAATAGCTATTATTATCTCAAATACCATTGATCACAATATCAGTCACTAAAACCAAGTTGCTGCGGCCAGTCACTCCTTACAATTATGACCCTTGGTGAGCAGAAATCAATACTGCCTTCCCGTGATGCTTTACAGCTCACTGGATCAGTTTAAAATTACAAAACCTGATGGAAAGTTCAGAATGTTCTACCTCCACTAATTAATGTCTTTGTAGATTATTTTCTTTTCAGTCTATACCAAATAGACAGCAGAACTGTCAGATAGACCAGAGTCTTATTCATGCATGGGAGTTATTTATTTATTTATTTGTTATCATCCTGAGCCTATACTGGCTGATCATGGAGCAACTTTGAGCAGAAATAAAAATAAGCAGAGCTTTAGGACTCTCTTGACTTTCTCTGACACTTTCAACAATATGAGAGCCAAAAGAAACATTAGTGTTGGGGAGAAATGTGATTTACCTAAAAAATGAAAGCTCCCCATGGCCAGTTGTGTGTGGTACTGATGCTCCTTCACACTAAATGGACATAAATCTATAATCTACACTGCCTGGTGGCCATTTTGTGGTGGAAAACTAATCACTTCCACAACATGGACACTTTATTCACCAGAACAAATTCAGTAACTACATAAATCCCATGAGAGGAATAGAGGGTTTTCATGCATGCCACCCGAGCTGCTCTCTGCTTCTCAAGTTACGCTATTAAATGCTGGAGGGTTGCTCATATAAGAGCATTAAGTTCAAACCCAAGACATTTGTTTTGTAAAGTTCATAGAAATGCACAAAATGCCTATAAATTATTCCCCAGTGATCCTTACCCAACTGTCGTTCCAAACAAAAAAAGATATATTGAAGAACTTTGGGGTCCAAACAATTGTGTGTATTGATGTCTTTCTGCGGTTGATACAACATACCTTCTGATGTTAATTCTTGTTTATTACTATAGTAGGAAGAGATGATCACATGTCGCTTGAACTGAGATGCTATCGCTCTGTCACAACACATTAAAGAGCCACAAAGTGGTATTTAATGTTTGATTTTTTTTTTTTTTTAAATGACAAAATTTGAAAGCTGAGACTCTGTTTCATACCAAAAGTAACCTGCTCTTTCTTGTCTGTCGGCACGTTGTCAGTGTCCTCTTTGCTCTGCAGTGTATTTTTCACCCTGTGAAAACATGATGTGTGGCTTGAAAGTGCCATGGCTTGTCTGACAAAGCAAAAGTAACTAAGGGAGCGGGTCTTTGCGAATTGTATGGACATAATCACACAATGCGGTTGCTATTTGTTTATTGGCAAAAGAGCCCAAGTCTCTATGATATTTTGTTACCTATATATGACTTAGAATCTTTTAATCAATTTAGTCTTTGTGATTTTCACCTTCTTGCCAGAAAAAAAAATTAACCACAAAGGTTTCATTGATATCCATAGTACAGTTTAGGGTCATAAAAAGCACTACTAAAGAACAATACTGGTTACTGAAATAATCTCTAATTTGTCTTAAATTCAAAATCATTTTCCTTTACAACAAAATTAAAAACTACAAAAGGTAACCAAGAGAATATGATCACATATGAAGTGTGTGAGGTCCAATGTTAAAATAATCAGAAAGTTGATAAGGTCTGCGTCTTTCCATGCCACACTGCCATCTGTGACCATCTGTGCTGTCATTACTATGAAATCATAAAGGCTGATGGTCTCTAGCTTGATGGCACAGTGTGATTATGGGGGCATGGTGTCTGTACAACAGTGCGTATATAGTAGCACGTCATCCTCACGGCACAGATGGATTCCCACCGTGATCCTAAGGCCGAAGTTTTCCCCATGAACCCAAGTGTATGCCCTGCGCAGCGAGGAGACCAGTAATTCAGCTTAAAACTAATCCACCTTTAAGACACTAACTTTGCCCTAACCACGTGTTAACCTCACAGTATCATGAAGCACCCTAACTGACATGCGAGCTGTCACAGTAACCTCAGGTGTGTCCCTAGCCTTAATATAACTGAGTCACACAGAGCAATTATACAGTTACACTCATTACACTGATCACAAGCTGCACTATGTAGTCAAATGAGAAGTGGCTCACATTTAAAGATTACGTAATTATTTTCACCAAACCGTTCTCCTGTGTGACAGGTTTTCCCTTGGGCACCCACTGTTTTGTTGCTTAGTTACATGTAAAGCATACGGGCTGCCCTCTTAATGCTTAGCTTTGTTTGTTCATTGTGTTTTGTTTATTTATTTAGGAGGTATTTGTTTAGGAGTCAGGGGTGAGGTGTTGCCTATTTAAATTTGCACCCTTCTGAGGTCAGAGTTTGTAACTTTGACCTGTTTCCCGGACAGTACAGATCAGCTGAGAAATACCTCCAATGCCCGCCGGCTACTTTGTACTGTCCCCTTCCACGCCCTGCCCCATGCCGCCCTACAAATACCACGCAATTCCCAGAAACCCTTTATATTTGTCCCCCTGAGCTGCTCCGGAAAGCTAGAGGGAGAATTTAAAAACGAAGACCGTTTTTCACCTGCCTTTTTAGCCAACAAACTATCCTTCTGCTCCACTGCACATCCATTAACAGCCTTAAATGAGCAATCGGGCTAACTTAACCTCCAGAAACAAATCATTTTATTTTTGGCAGCCATTTCATGGCACGGCGAGACACTCACTAACCCCATCCAGCTGTCCCCTCTGCTCTTTACTCTGGGTGCAAGGCTTTCTTTAGGGCAGGATTAGTTTACCTCTGCAGGAGTGATCTCTCTCTCTCTCTCTCTCTCTCTCTCTCTCACACACACATACACACACACTCAAAGAGAGTGACAGGTTGAGAGGCTGTACGGCCTTTATAAAGCTGACTCATAGTAGATGCAGGTGAATCAACAGTGCAGCCATTCTCTGAATACTGCGCGTCCTGAAATAGCCCTTCAGGGCAAACACCTTTTGTTGTTGAAGCAACTGCCCTGTGGTCGTTTACGACTCTTTGAATTTCTCAAAGAAGTGACTGACCCACAAAGTAAGGCAGTTTTAAAGTTGCCAAGTGTTTCAGTTGGACTTAAACTGAAACTTAGCATGCATTATCATGATGTTTTCTATCATGAAATTATTTCAAGGTGCTGTGAGCAACTTTTTAATGGAAATACACACTTTAATTTTCCCTACTTCCTAACTGATATCCCTGAAATAGGTTTCTTTTTGATGACACTGGTTTTGTAAACAGGGAGAAAAAAAGAAGCCAAGGGGATGGGCCACACAAGCTATAGAAACACTCTCTGTTCAGGGTTCCCATTTATCTCAATGGTGGTTTCTCGGCTGACGCAGGACAGAAACTGAAATTTGCCATCATTGCTAATGAACCACAGAATATATTAGCCCTATCACTCTGCATCTGCACTGATAATGTCATGACAACACTGATTATCCGACGTAACAATCAGGCAGTTATTTAAATCACGTTTCTAATCATGATGTTCACGGAGTGGTGACAAGACCTCTTGTGTCTCCTTTTAAGCAGCAGGCTTTACCCAGTAGGAGGCTAATCTGCATTCCACTCTCTTTCCCACTCTTTCTATCACTGTTCTTTAATGTTTGTTTATCCTGAGGCTTGGAGAATAATTTCATTAGCTCCGCTGACTCTCAAGGGGTTTTGAGACTGCAGTGCAATGACTTCATACGTGAGCTGATGATACAATCACGTCACAGGTGGCCTTGAGTCCTTGACAGATGTTTAGCTGTGTTCTCAATACTGTCTAATTTACTGTCATAGACTCATCGCTAAATCTGTTGCATTCGAATGATGTCAGAAGGAAGTTCTGCAGATAGATTCAACAGATCTTATGATTTGTAGAATACATTTTGTTGGAAATTTGAGCTATAGCCTATTAAATATTGTGTAAACTGAAAGATACATTTTCAATAAAGCTGCAGTGTCATTTCTGCACCACTTGCATCACCAAAAGAGAATGCAAAAATAATGACTGTTTTCAAACAGTTTTCTCTAACAATCCATGCCATTTGAAATTAGTGATTAATTCAAATTGTGAATGCTCAATGGTTCCTCATTATGTAACAATAAATACTATAAAGCATAATAAGTGAATTTACAGAGGTTAAGACTCCCAACCTCACTTTCGATAATGTCTTTATTAGTATGTCGCATACTACAGTCAAAATTGATCTTTTATAGTCAGTAATGGACATAAAATCAAGTCCCTTGTTTAAGAGGTTGTAAAGGACATCTGCTGTATATTATTGCTGTTTGTCTTGCCAAGTCCATGTGATTTCTCACTTCACACTGCCACTGATTAGACATCCACTGCCCAGTGAACAACTCAATCTAGTCCAAAAATACCCTCCCGTTATTTAAGTATTTTGGATCTGCGCTAAGTTAAATTCATATGGTGGAAATTAACTACCATGCACACTTGGAGATACGTTTAAACAGAGTCCTTAAATAAATGGCTTGGTCAGCTATCTCCGGGTCACGGTGCATCAGGCCCTTGCGGAAGTCATAGAGGACGCAGCCGTTTAAAGACAAGTGCCTAACATGTGCTGATGGACATGGGGGGATCTGCTCTGGCAGTCTTGGCATAGGCTTAAATGAAACTTATTGAATGATGCGGTTCCAAAAACAGGCCCCATGCACAGCTTGATCCAAATGAACTCATTCACCCAGACCTGCACTCTAAGACACTGAAGTGATCCTGTGCATATCAAAACATGAATGGTGAACCAACCATATAAATTTATGACCTCAATTTATGATGCAAACAAACCTTATCAGCAATAATTAGATATATTAGGTATAGACAACACTTTTATTTTTAATGGGAATCTTTCCCAGTGCCAAGCTTAGACTTTATATGGTTTTACTACAGGTAACAATACAATGTTTGCTAAATAACTACAAATGCTTCCACATTACTACCGACAATTCCTCTGCCAATCCAAGTGCTGTGAAGTATAAAGTGATTATTATGTTTCTAGCATGTTATATGTTTGGCAACAGTTCTTCTAACCCTAACTGATGTAGTGTGTAGTTTTCATTTCTTAAACAGTCATGCACAGCAAAATCCCTAGAGTTAAATCAACTCTGCTCAGATTACATATGGTCCCTCTCTATATAGTGTTAAAGTAACACTGAAGCAGAGTTAAAGTTAATGAGTTAATTAAGTGATTAAGTTATGATTGAGCATTAGTGATGAACACCTGCTGTTAACAAGCAGAATCACTGAAGAGAAACACAATAACTACAAATGACTTCCAGCCACAGCCTTGGATGAAAACAACTGAAGATAAAATACATTAAACCTCTCAAGATCTGAANACATATGGTCCCTCTCTATATAGTGTTAAAGTAACACTGAAGCAGAGTTAAAGTTAATGAGATAATTAAGTGATTAATTAAGTTATGATTGAGCATTAGTGATGAACACCTGCTGTTAACAAGCAGAATCACTGAAGAGAAACACAATAACTACAAATGACTTCCAGCCACAGCCTTAGATGAAAACAACTGAAGATAAAATACATTAAACCTATCAAGATCTGAATAAACAACTCCACAAACAGCATATTATCTCTTTAACTTTAACTCTGCTTCACTGTTATTTTAACTCTTTGTAGAGAGGGACCATATGTTCTCTGAGCAGAGTTGATTTAACTCTGGGGATTTTGCTGTGTGTAAGAAGACGTATCATGGCCATATTCCAGGATGACTATGTCAAGATTTATCAGGCTCAAATTGTAAAAGAATGGTTGGGAGGGATAATGAAGAATAATTTTCACATAGTCCAGACCTTAAGTTAATTGGAAAATCTTTGGGATGTGCTGGAGTAGACTTTACAGAGTGCTTGACTCTTGCATTGTCAAATTTTTTTTAGGGTTAGAAGAACTGTTGCCAAACATATAACATGATAGAAACATAATATTCACCGCAATAATGGTCCAATCATTGACTCTCAAGCAAATGATGTTGTAATGTTATTAATTGTTACCTGTATGTCATGATACCTGATGCTTTGACTAACTTGTGCTTGCACTTTATTGTAGATTGTTACTGGTTATTTTATGTGGTATGGAATGCAACTCAAATAACCAGATATGGCCTTCCATTAGTTGGATGGGCTTTGTTTTTAATAGTTCTTGTTCACTTCTATCTCTGTTCCAGTCGGATGTGGATACTCAAGTATTTTTGATGAGCAGTTGTGTTTCATCCACATTTTGTGGCTATATTTCCAAAAATAAATACAGAAGAAATTTTGATTGAAAGAAGAACAGCTACTTTTAGAAACATATGCAACCCTTTCACTGGTTATTGCTGATGAGAGGTCTTCTGGTTACAGATTTGACACTGTCGTAATCTTCACGAATTGATACCGACTGCTGAGGTGGTAATTTGTGGCACTGCTGTGCTTGCAGTCAAATATAGAAAGTTACATGGACACATTGGCACAGTGCAAAATCTCACTATGCACAAAAAAAGGGTGCTGGTCCCTCTGAGAGATAAAGATCGCATGATGCAGTATTCTGTGAACAGGTGTTGTTCCAGCACGCGGGTGTATGTCACTTTAGGATGGAACAGAGGAGGAGCTCAAACTATGGATTACAAACAGCAGAGCAAAAACAGACTAGTGGTGAAAGCTTCATGATGGCCTTAGTTAATCTTAAAATAGGCAATAATCTGTAGGAGTAAGTGTATAAACACAGACACACATGCTTTGGTAGAGATCAGATGGCACTGAGCATACATCTTACATACGCACAGGATTGACACCTCATTGTAAGTGATTTGAAGCGTGTGCCCTAGTGACTATACTGGTGGCCTTCCAGTTTTAAAGGTAGGTCTGATACTGAAGTAGCAACTGCGGCTGTAAGCCTAACATTTCACTAGAAATCTGATAGGCAGATGAATGACCTCCACAGGAGAGCTGTCTGTAAATGTACTGCAGCTGTTGGCATACACGTACGTTTCTTTCTCACAGTAACATTCAAACCAGAGGAATTTTAATATTTCATCAGATGCTCACAAAGTTTGTTTAATAAAGAAATAAGCCACTTGAGGGCCTTCGTTACAGTGATTTTAACAGGCTTAATATACTCTGCTGTGCCTAAAATCAGAGTAAAACATTAAATACATTTTCGAAAATATATGCATTGTAATGTAATGTAGATAGTTTGTGGCTACTAAGCAATGTTGCTACATACTTTGAATTTATACAGTCAAAATTTAGAGTTACTTCTGTCTGTTTTTATAAGATAAGCTATGAAATACACATCAGACAATTTGTTTTGGTTTAGCTTCCTCTTAAGTGTTCTTTGTCTTTTGAGGAGCTCAAACACATTTGTGGCATTATCTCTACATAAACTTTTAATGTAACTGAGCACTGTTGTTTGCCCTTCCTGTTTGCTTTATGTGAACTTTCAGGTAGCTTATCAAATTATTGAGGCAAGCTGCCGTTTGCGTCAGAAGAAACAAGCATGGATAATCGTCTCTTGGGCGTTGTCCTAAATAAGGGCTTATTCAGGGTTGTTTAATGCTCATCTAAGGGTGCAGAGGCAGTTTCTATGACAGCTAAACATGTCTTAGAAATATCAGAAGAAGTTGGAAAATTAATTAGCTTATGAAAGAACAGGTTTATCCAGTGTCTTTTATCAGAATTGACTTTTCCCTAAGGTTTAATCCTTAAACTTCCCCAAAGTACTAATTGTTAATAGTTATTGAACTATTCAGTATTGCAGAGCTTAGTTAATACTACTAAATGTATTTAATGTACTTTACAATAAGGTTCAATTCATTAACATTATGCATTAGGTATCATGAACTAAAATAGACAATACTTCACTAATTTTCAGATATACAAGTTGTATAAATTAACAATGAACAATAGTATATTCATAAATTAACCTAGATTATTAAGAAATGCTGTATAAATGTTATCTAACCTACAAAATAGACAATTTAGAAACATTCTTGAGTAGGTCCAGTAACATATGAAATCAGAGACCATTTAACTTGAGTAACTAGTGAGACACAAACCACAACTGACAAAAAGGGATTTGTCTCACACACAACAGAGAGCTCTCTTTCCATAATGCAACTCAATCTAGTTCAGTTGTGGCAGTGATATGCAAACAACTTTTTTTTTTTTAATCATATATTGGATTAGTACTTATTTATGATGCTCTCATCATGTGGTCACATTGCACAATATATGCCAGAAAAAAAGGCTTGTTATGCCCTCTAGTGGTAAATCCATTCTACTACGTGTTGGCTAACAGGTTTATTTGGTTACACTTATTTTCCCCTAGTGGGACTTTCAAAAAGGAGTTTAATTACACATATAATCCCCTAGTGAGACATTCAAATAGTAGTATACTTACTATATTTGCTTATAGATATCCTGAGAAAGTTTTATTATTATACCAATTCACTATAATCTGACAACTTCTGTTATGGCCATTTGGCAGTTTGGTCAGTGTGTTGGGCCCGTCTTGCCGTTATTCCCTGTAGGAATGAGAGGAATGCCTGTCAGTTGGAGAGAAAAAGGTCAAGCAGTGCTGGGACAAGGCTGTGGGGGGAATGCAGCCATGAGTAATGCCTGACCAGATAATCGAAGCGTGAAACTAGGGAGCTGTTACGCCCTTACACAAGCACAGCAGGAGCAACAGGACCTGAGAAACAGGCCACATGCTCACAGACACACACACACAAACACTGACTCAGCGACGAAGCTAAGCCTGGGCTACTGAAGACCCTGGTTGTGACATGTTTGCTTACTGCTTGGAAAAGAGATGAGCATGCTAAAATTCCCATCCCCTGCCTTAAGCACTGTGAAGCAAAGTTGTGAAGCACTTCTGTCATCTTCAATATCAAAGTCCCATTTCTTGTGAAACCTCAGAGCCAGTATATATCATTTGTTATGACTGAAGAAAGAAGAATGTGAAAATTCTGCTCTGACCTCATTGGTGAAATAGCAGTGATGATCATAGGCATGCTTTGCAATGCACCGTTGAGACATTTTTGAATTGTGAATTGTGTCTTAGATGTTTGGTACCTTTAAGAAAATGCCAAATGCTAAAGTGATCTAAACTTTAGATTTTAAAATAGCAATTACATTTATTATTCACAACTGTAACTTGTAGATAACACTAACATCCCACCCCTGGTGTCCAGTCCTGGGAATTTGTAACTCACTGTACATGTTTGAGCCATGAGTAGGCAAATCAATGATTAACCAATTTACTGCCATTTGCAGTTTTAATTGAGTGTCATTCAAATGACTTTAACAGCAATGATTAGTTGGAAATATAATTAATGAGCTTTTTTATTGACACTTTTATTGACATGTTGTTATTGACTTGAGTTTTGGCTGTGTAGGTAATATTAAAAAATATTTAGATGCTATGTAATGTGATCTATTACTTAAACATTTTCATTATTGTAATTGGTATTAACTACAAGGACAATGACAACAAGATAAAAACACACTTTTATCTTGAATGTTTTTATTTCTGCATGATAGCACAGTGCAGGGTCAAAAACTGATGGGACCATTGTTTTAAGTTTAGCAATAACGTGAACAAGTGAAGTTCCCATGTCCCTTTAATCATTATAAAATATACAATTAGAATTTATCCTTCGAATTTAGTCACTGAAAGATAATTATTAGCAATAACTTACACACTCTCCTCTTCAACAATACCAGTCTGGATAAAAGTACAATTTTAGAATCATGATAGCGTTTTGGTAAGAACTGACTTTTAAAATGGCATGGCAGCTTTATAATTAGATGGTTGGGCTGAGGGCAATTGTAACACACAAAATGTCTTCAATTCATATATAGGCTAAAACTATGATACTTATTTAACATATCCTCAGTAAAGTTCTCTTTATGCCTTAGAAAAAGTGCAACCGATCTACTGCATGAGAACTTCAAGAAAAACTGATCTCTTTTATAGTCACCATACAATATTTCCTCATGGCAATGAAGTTGAGGGCAATGCTAACACTAGCAACACTAATGCTTCAAAACGTTCATGAAGAGATTGTAAAACTAATCCAATTTCCAAATAATCCAAAAACTAATTTGGTTTAGTCCAAATTTTCTGAAGAGACTCGATTACTTTATATGATGAACAGATTGAATCTAGGAGTTTGTGCACATTTAAACATTGATCAGCGGACATAAACAGAAGCTCAACATACAGAAAGCTCTCATATTTCATCAAAAAGATTTTACGGAAAGTCTTACGGGTTTGGAACGACATGAGGGTGAGTAATTAATCACATAATTTTCATTTCTGGGTGAACTAACCCTTTAAAGTTTGAATTTCCTGACTATCAGAATTTAACTTCATATTATAATGTAGGTACAACTTTTGCTTTAAAACACATATTCCTGGCAGATGACCATATGAATTTGATACCAGTACTAAAGGATGTTAATTAAGGATGGTAAGTGTAATAATTATTCCCAACTACTGCTATAATAGGTGATTCTTCTTCTAATAGGTTCCATATTACAGTCTTTCTCATAGGTCTTTTAATGGTACAGTTACTTTTAGTAAATACACATGTACACATACACACAAATACACATTTTTATACCAAAAGATGGCAGATACATCTGTAGTAGGCTATGATGGAAAATGTAAAAATTGCCCCCGGCCCCTTATCTCACTGTAGATTCAGCTCAACTGAGAAAATTGTATTGATTTTAAAAAGAAAAGAAAAGCCATGAAAAGTGGAGAGAAGAAAATGATTACATTCTTCCTCAGTAAGACAGACTTATGATTCATACCTCCAGGGATCTTAACACCCAAGAAAATGTACGGCATGATTTTATAAAGCTCCTCTGAGGCACTTCCTGTACCTCTGCAACAGTGCAGCCCCCAGGGTCCAGTTCTGACAGGGTTTAATGATCCTTAGGGCTTCCATGGAAAAAAATGAAAGATGATTGGTGTGATAGCAATAATTTGAGCTTTGAGCTTTGCACTGGAGAGGGTTATGAGTCCAGTAATCACTGAGCAATCAGGAAAAGTGCAAAGAGATTCTTCAGATGTCTGTTTTGGCTTAATTGTTTCAATGTGAACAAAATGAATTTGTGATCTTGGTAAACTTTCTGTGATCCTTTGTGCGTAGAGCAATATCAACTTTGAGTTCCATTTTTAGCATGTTAGTTCACTCTGCAGCCATCTTGGTTTGTCTTTCAAGCCGCATGCGTCATCTCTGTGCGACACAGGTGTTTCGGAGAAGGTGTTGGGCAGGTCATGGTGATTTTGGGAAGCTTCTGTCCTTGGGAGTTGCAGAGCTTCACGGTACGTTCCATCAGGGAACCGTATGGGCCTCTATGTGCAGGCAAAAGATCTACCTGGTCCTGGTGACAAGGAATGTGGAGCTGTGGCAGAGCTGCACGATAAGGCAGTGGAGAGTGTAGAATCTGGCGGCACAAATGCTCCTGGAACTCAGAAAATGGCTCCAGCAGGTGGGCCGCCAGTGGGCAGTCAAACACTCCTCCATTTGGTGCTTTTTTCAGCACAGACCTCAGGGGCTGGCACGCTCTGTCAGTCTGCCTCATCTGTTGCATGGTGTCAGGACTGATAGGGTACACTGCCTGCACTACAGGACTTTGGAAAGTAAGTCGAGATCTCGGGGACACTCCAGAGGCTTTGGCAGGAAGCAAGCAGGGCCCATTTTCTCGAACAGTGTGCACCTTGATGTACAGAGATGTCTGCCCGACAGGTACAATTTTTGGATGTATCATTGCATGAGCAGGTTTAGCTGAAATTAATTCCGTTTTGTCCGGCCTTTTTCATAAGAGAATAAGAATAATTAGATGTTGAAACACTACAATCCATTAAAAACAGGAGTTATATGCATAAAACTAACAAACATGCACACTTTGATGCACCAGATGCTTGCTTAGGCTAGGGTTGGAGGATTGTAAACTTTGTTGCATAGCTTAAAGTATGTTGCAAGTGTTAATTGTTTATTTTGTGCTACAAACAAGAATGATACCTCAAATTAAGCTGCCATTTGAGTTGTGCTATTGCTTTTCAAAGCAAAACAGACTTAAGATTTTTTTGCCTGGTGGACAATAAACAGAGGAAAAAACTTGCATTTAGGGAGGGACCAAATTATATCTAATGACCAAAATATCTTACAGACTTGACGGGCCAGTAAGCAACCACCTAACAATGACTCAGACCACACTAGTAACTGCTGTCTGCTTAGTTGGCTATGGGTACACTGCAAAAAGTTCCACTACAGGAAAGGTTATCAGGTTTTCAATCACATTAAGATTCAATTACTATTTCTGTTACTAATCGTATTCATCAGTGATGGTCCTGGCAAGCGGAGACATATCTGAAACTCATTGCTCTTAATTCACATAAGTGCCGTGTCTACCAGAGAGAGGCATTTAAACATACTCTCTGCACTACAAGCAAACCTGACTGTGTAGTTGGTTGCACTGTGTAATTCCAGTTTATTGGGACACTTTAATTTCAGTTTATTAGCCCAGCTGTGGGGGCTGATAGTAAGTGAATAGAAATCTACATGCCCTCTCTCTCCCTCTCAGTTCTCAGCTCTGTTCTCCTCTCTCTCTCGCACCTCACAGCCTCAAATAAATGAGAGAAGCAGAAAAATACTTGCCCACGTGATGCCGAAACTAACCAGGCTTTAAATCATTAATAAGCTGAAAATGACTCCGCATATATCTGCCGGGCGAGATATCGACTGTGCCTTTTCATTTTTGTTCTGTGAATTTAACAGCGCCCTAAATGCAGAACGAAGTCAAGCCATGCAAAAAAGAGTTTCCTGCCTACACAGTGACAAGTATGAAATAATTTAACTTTCCTCTAGCATAAAAGCAAAGGGCACTGAATTCTGCTGGAACGTCCTGTTCTTACTGTTAGGTTTTAGATGGCCAATCACTACATGGTTGATTTGATCTATGAGCTGACGGTCTTAAGTTAACAGTGGCATGACTTTTTTATGAAGTAAGATACAATGTAAATGAAATGTACTCGCAAAGCCTGGCTGTTTACGGAAAAAGAGAGGCAATACCTGCATCCAGACCTACAAGGTGGTCTCGGGGGGTCTATTTCCTTTCTGGATTTGGTGATTGGTGGGAGTTTGGAGACAGTTTTGCATCCAGTGCCTTTGACAATCAAACTGCACCTGGTAATCATATGTTTACACCAGCACTGAACATATGCCATTGAATAACAATTGGCCATTGGTAAACAATTAGTGGTGTATGAAGTGTGTATTAAAGGAATAGTTCAGATTTGAGGTCGTTTCATTGTTAGGTGAATTATTCCTTTAAAACATGTACAAAGGAAACCACTTATATTGCTTATGACTACATGGGCTGTGTTTAACTCCACTTTTAGACATACTCTCGCAAATTATCCTTAGCATTTCCCCAGGGTGAATCCCCGCCGGCATTTTGAAGTGTGTTCAATATTCTTAAGTGGACTAGGGAAGTTAATTTGGACAGACTCTCAACCCCTCGATTTTGACCGAGGGAGCGAGTCTACTCGTATATGCACTTCAGGCAGATCCATAGAACACAATGCAACATGATTGTGATGTCACAACAGCAACTCACAGTGATCAGGGGCTTAGGCCAGGGGTGTCCAAACTCGGTCCTAGAGGTTCACTGTTCTGCTCCAACTTGCCTCAACACACCTGCCTGGAAGTTCCTAATATGCCTAGTAAGACCTTGATTAGCTGGTTCAGGTGTGTTAAATTGAGGTTGGAGCTAAACTCAGAGGACAGTTGCTCTCCAGGAGCAGGACTGGACTCCCCTGGCTCAGGGTGTTCCATTTAAACCTATTACAAGGGTTCTGCCAGTAGTAGACATTCTTGCAATGTAAGCAATGACGTACGTCTCAGTGAACGAGACGGAGGGAAGGGCATAAATAAAATGGACTTAAACGCAGCCCTGAAATGATCTGTATTCATTACCTGGTGCTTATGAGAGGGGGTAAACCAGATATGAAATGACTCTTAGAATGTCTGTGTGACCTCTTGTCTCTGGGTTGGAGGGTTAATTTAGTCATCACCGCTGGCAAGCTCTTGTGACTCCGAACATCATCGTCGTCGTCATCTTCATCCCTGAGTGGCCCCCTTACACCAGGGAGACGGGGAAGGTTGGCAGTTACATCCTATGTAAAACAGGCAGGGTTGGTGCATATATGCATGCGATGTTCTAGCTGCTGTGATAATGAACAATTAGCCAGTCGTTATTGCAAAATATCAGGGTGTTTAGGATCATGTAGTATCAAGGGGTGTATTTTGCAACCGTATATTATTCCGCTTGTTACACTTCTTTCCAAATAAATGGGTGTAAGCTGAAATTGCTTTATTATGGGAGAAAAAAAGAGTGAGGAGTGATACGAGGAGATACAATTGTCAAATATACAGTTTAATGGTCAGTGGTCTTGATTCTGCAGTGTTACCCCATGTTGCAGGAATGAGACCGGTTCTGAGAAATATGATGGTACAGGTGAAACATCACGAAAAGGGGACTGGCTTCTGTGTTTCCTGATTTTGTTGGAGGGCCTGTTGACACAGCAAGTGATTTATCAATGCATAATAATAGATACACACAAGATTCATACATTTACACTGAAAGTAATGAGTTACTTTTGTAGATTAAACTCAACCATGCATGAGGTTTAAAGCTGTAAATGTTTTGTTTGTTTGTTCTTGCCATATACATGTATTTAAGTCTATATAAAAAGTGTATTCCAACAGAAATATTATTTTTTAAATATTTGCATTCTTGTTGCACATTAACAGCATGGAAAATATTACCAGTCTCCATTCCCACCCATGGGAAGGCCTTTGCCAGAAAAGCCCATCCTGATTCTTATTTACCCTTAAAGAGAACAAGTTGTTAGAACCCGAGCACAAAGATATTTATAAATACCAAATAAACTTTAATTAATATTACCAAATATCTCCCTCCTATAAATAATCATTTAATTAGAGATATTCTTGAGCAATGATTCTGCTTTTATCTTTATCAACAGGATTTCAAGAATTCCATTAGTCTTCAAGAAGTCCATTAACATATAAATAGGTGTTTCATTGCATAAATCCAATGCATGTGCACTGAAAATATATTTTCAGCCACAGTGGAGATAATTCATCTACTGATACATCAGGATTGTTTTAAATCAATTTCATGCTTTCAGATATTAATCAAACACACAATCCACCATGAAATATAAAGCATGTTGCCTGCCCATTTCCCTCCACATAAACCTCATATTTCCTTTTTCTCCATTTGAAATTTGTCAGTGGCAGATTAAAGAAGATTTAGCATAGAAACTAAAGAAATGAGTGTATTTTGACATTGCAGGCAATCAACAAATAAAACTATATAATATTGTAATAAAATGTGCACTGTTTAGCACAGCTTTGAAACACCGATATGTGCACCTTCAGTTCTGATAACATTTTCATTGAACAGAACTGCTTAAAGTGCAACAAAAGTAGACAAATATAATCTGTTTTTGCATTGGTATTATTTGGAAAAATGTATCTGATAAAGATGAAACTTACCATAGGAATGCAGAATTTCAACAAGACCGCTCAGTGGAAAGGCTGGCCACTGCCTCACACTGAGGACAATCCAGAGCACTGCAAGTTAGAACATTACCATGACCACCCTAACAGACCAGTCAAAATCAAAGACAACAAAGTTCTCCACTGCTGATTGGGCATTGTGTCCCAGAACCCCACACAGAGTTGAGAACAACCTCTTTCTCTGAAATGATTTGTAAATGGGTCATTACTTTCAGAACAGAAGCGAACAAAGCCTCAAAATAAAACCGATTATTTTGTGTTATTTAACAGAACATTATACACTACAGTAAAAGAGCCAGACTCACTTAGCTTTTGAAGTTGGTTACCTGGCCACAAAATGAGCATTCATCAAAATGTTTTTCATCCACTCTAAATCCACAACTACTTCATAATCACGTTCCAGTTCTAAGAAACTGCTTCAAAATACAGACATTTGTCAGCGCATAGACTTAGCACGTAGCTAGTGTAAGCGTCATTAGTGAGATGATAGGAGTTATATTCCCCTTTAGGGGGTGAGGTCTCCTTGCATTGTTTAAATCCGGCATAGAGGTGAAACATTAAGCTTCAGGCTTTAAAGCAGCTACAAGCAGCTGCTCAGCGGGCCATGGAGGATCTGTCAGCAGTAGGGAAGCATTAATCTACAGTGTGCTTTTTACGGCCTCCTGCTGCGTTCTCCCGTAGGGTAGAGTAGACAAACACTTTGTCATTATTATAAAACACATTTCATCTATAATGATGATTAGCCCTTTTTTGGCTTACTCACAATGATATGATCACATATATACACAGTTTGGAGGGGAGGTCTGTGCCATAGGCTTCCTGTTGTCTTTTGTAAGTGACAAAGCATTGTTTAAAATGTTATCCATCCAAGTGAACGATCATGTCTGTGCATTAGCCCTCACACCTCTGATGCAAATCAGGCCACTGTAAATTGGGTTTTAATAGCATTTGCGTGACTCATTAGCGTGCAAATTGGAAGTGGGTTAATTTAAGCGACGACAAACTGCTAATGTACTTTCATGCTTCCAGCAGTCTTGAAGCAGATCAAAACCCTGGTTAGAACTCCTATGCCCTCATATTAGCCTGTTTGTGTCCTCTGTGGCACGTTGACATATTTTAAATTTTTTGTTAGCTTATAAAAATGAATTGCCACGGCTTGTTCGCCATGCATGGGTAGAGTCGATGACCTTTGCAGTGTTGCTTTGTTTTTCTAATGATCAACACAGACTGAGGACAGACGTCAGAGCTGACCAGGTCCTCACATTATCGTTAATCATAAAATAATTTCCGGCTTGCACTAAGTGAATTCCAGCATGCTTCAAAGTTCTACTTTGGAAGCCTGGAATGATGAAAGCAAAGATAACCTAACCAGAACTGACTATATAACCACAATACTACCAGGAACACAAATTAAACCAAATAGAGTAAATTTTGATTTTAGGTTAACTTTACAATTACTCGTTCCTGAAAACAAAGTAAAAATTCTAAGCTGTTTGATACAAGATGATGAAATCTTGGACTCAATGCAAAAATGTTTCCAAGATGTGCTCAATGCGACATAGGCAGACATCTAACTTGCAGCAAAATATCTGTTCCGTACTGCAGATTATTCTGGCCAACGAATTCAGATAATGGTGCAGCAGTCTCCATACACAGCAGTATTTAAACCGAAAAATAATATAAAACATAAATGGACTTCATGTTTGTCCTAAAGTATTGATTATTTCAGACTTGAATGAAATATAGACCAGCTACTAAGAGCTTAAAAACAAAAATATGATGCTACTAACCTTTTAATCAAATCCAGAGTAGTTCTTCCTCAAAAGTGCTCATTGTATCAACTCTGTATCAATGGAAAAAATCTGTGCGCCCTCACTCCCAGAAGTTGCATCAAGTCAGTCAAGCAGATTGGAACTGGCAATTTCAGCCAGCTCTTGCCATTTTTGTGAGTAATATGCATCAGCCATTATGATGGTTCTAACTGTACTGGAAGGACCATAAAATAACGTTTGGATGCAGGCAGCAATGAACCTTTTATTGATTTCTTACGGAGGAACGTTGCCATACTGTCACACTTCAATGAATGTAAACGCTGTGCATACATGACTACACAAATAAACCTAGATTGTGCATTCTACACACTGTGATTTCCAGGGTATCGGATTCAAACTTCAGTCACCCGTTGGTCAGCTATATGGTGAGATGTATGATGTGTTCATTTGCCCAGGTTACAGATATCCTCAAACAGAGACCTGCACACTAAACAGTACTCAGAGTATTGCGGTTAAGTTAAA
>RJVU01079805.1:6450731-6483584 GCA_003731715.1 Anabarilius grahami | reverse complement strand
AGTGTAAAAAAAAAAAAAAAAAAAAAAAAAAGGAACATCTTTCTCTACCTGGCTTTGAAGCATTGTGAGAGGAGTTTCTCCCTGTTCCATGGCATCTGGGTCACAGAGCCAGCTCTGGGCAGGGCGTGTCTGCTTGAGTAGGGACAAGTAGGCATGGAACACATCTGCCTTCACGTTTTCTTCCCGCTCTTTAAAGCGGGCGATGAGCGCCGGTGAAACAGTGCGGTAGAACTCAGGTAACATCTCGTGTCGTGTGCTCACCACGGCGTCCAAGCACTTTGCTGCTGCTCTCCTCACTTTCCAACTCATGTCGTCGTCATCACTGTACTCATCATCACTTCCTGTTTGGAGTTAGACGATATCATAATCACAGCCACTAATTTGAATAATTCCATCTGTTGCAACCACTACAATCCATATTGTACACATTTTATTCCATATTGGCCAAAACAGTTGGCATATTATGCATGTAGATATGTCTGGGTACCAAGACACATCTCAAGCTAGCAGCCCCAAAAGGCTTTCTTTGTAAACACTCAGGCAGTGTGGAACATAAAGGGCTACAAAATTGTCCCCTGAACCACAAAACACAAAAAGCGTGGACTTCTGAAGCATGGACTTCTAAAAGAAAAACAAACATACCCTCAAATCTGCTGCCATACTGTACGAGCCTCCTAAGGCTGCTTACAGGCTTGTTCGCAGTCAGCACATTGAATTATTGAAAAGAAAACAACAAATAGGTACAAATATGATTCATGGATGAAAACAAAACTCAAATAGGGGGATAAAATAAAAAATCCTTGATGCCAGAAAAGATCAAGTAGAACAAAGGCAGTCATGAAAGCAGTGAATGTCTAACTCAAACTTCTGGACAGGGGCTTGTCATTATAGTCTGCTCCTGTCAAATTCTGGGGTGCAGCAACCCATATTTTTTCAACCTTGCTTCCACATGAAACACTTCATTCCAACACTTTCAACATGCAAGGCTGAGCACATCCACACTCAGTTGTGCTTCAGAGCACTAATGGTTAAATAAAGCATGTTCACTCACAGAATGCACAACCTCTGTCAGAGAAAGTGGCACGGCATGCTCAGCACATGCATTAAGTAGGGTGAAAAGGTGCCTGCTCAACAATCTCTAAGGTGCCAGAGGAATAGTGGAAAATGTTTAAGCCTGTCTGGACATTACAGGACAATCAGTACCCCCAAACCAATCTCAGAGCCAATTTTATCTGCTGTGGCAGCTTAAGCATTATTTAAATCTGCTAGACCGGACCAGTCGCCAACATCCATTCATTCCAATAATAAGCTGATTTCTGATGGTCTTGCAAACAGTCTTTGCAGATGTCCAACTTTTCTGTCTTCAAACATGGACAGACTGCTGTATTACCGATACGGTGCTTTCACTGAAGTAGGGCTGCAACAACTAATAATAATCGATAATGAAAATCGTCGACAACGAATGTCATCGATTAGTCGCATCTGCTCACCGTGCAAGGAAAACTTTTGCAGTCGCGTCAAATTACAGCACTGAATGACACATTTCAATGGACAAAATGCATCTAAGATATAGATATAGATTTATTCACTGTATGTTTTCACAGCATTCAGTTGGCATGTTGACAGCATTGGGCAGGACGTGGAATAGTGTTTTGTCATTAAAATAAAATAAAAAAAAGAAAATTGTCTTTTTATCTGATTAATTGAAAATTAATCAGACAACTAATCGATTATCAAAATAATCGTTAGTTGCAGCCCTACACTGAAGCTATTTGTTTTCCCCAAAACCAATAAACCCTAGGGTTGTTATTATTGTTATGCGACAAGCAAAGGCTAACACACACCAGAACTAACAAACTGAGCTGGTAACTTACAGCTAAACAGACTCTTTTGGTTTGGGAGAGAGAATAAATCCTTCTTCCCTCAGACAGAGAGGAGAAATGAGCCCCGCCTCGTACCTTGATAATCTTCGTCTACACCATCTGCATCCATTGCATTCTCATCTTCATCCTCGTCATCATAGTTGTAGTTGGGGTCATAGGTCAGATATTTAAGACAGATGCTAATGACTGTTGGGACATGTGGATAGACCTCCTTCGGACACCTGGGAATCAAAAGCAATAAGGGTTTTTTAATTACACAATCAGTTTACATCAATTCATGCATCATAGAAACTTAAAGATTACAGTTTTTCAATGGCTATGTTTTTGTTGGTAATATTCTTATCTATACTGCTACTTCTCAAAAGAAACAGCAGAATAATGTAGTCATAAAAATTAAGAAATAACTTCAATTTTGCTGGTATCGCAAATGTCAGCAGTTAGACGGAGATATAGACTAACCTCCTTACGAAAGACTCAAAAGCTTGTATGCAGTATTCCCTCAGTTCATCATCGTCAACATTGCAGAACTTCACCACCAATGGGATGATCTTCTCTAAGTACTCACCTGCAGGATAAAACCACCATGTTGTCATTTAACATCATTACACACATATCAGACAGTTGCAAAACTTAACAACATTCATTGAGAAATAAAAATGAGTTTGGAGAGCTGCAAGATAAAGGCCTTGCTGTTTTCAGCACAATCAAAGAAACAATCTTAAGATGACAAAAAGACTTAATTAAAACAGTAGCGCCAAGAGATAGCTACAAAACAACTTTGAGTGCATTCCACTGAAGTAATCTTGCGCATCTTAATCGCAGCTGTCTTTGTTTCATCAAACGTAGGCGGTAATTGGCTGATGGGGAACAGCGCACCACAGCAGCAAACCTAAATGACTTTTCATTTCATTTGTGCCAAATGGCCTGCCTTAGCAGTGCAGCAATGGAACAACGTTGATGACAAGGTGACGGGTACAAAAATGACCGGGCTGGAGATTGTTCTATCTCCTGTCACACAATAACATTTTGGCAATTTGTTCGGTCAAATTCCAAAGAAAGCTTATAGCCCCTATAGGTAATCGTGCTTTGGGGGTGAAAATGTAGAAAATGATAAAAGTTGTTAATAATTAAGGACAACTTCAAAGTGTTTTATTATCGTATCATTGTAGAAAAGACATCAACGAAATATCTTTGAATGACGTCAAAATACTTCTTGTCAAAGAAAAACTGATTGGGGGGGGGATGGCCAACCTCGGCCTGAATAACTTCTACTGCTCATCAACCTGAGCAATCATAAAGTGAAATGTAATCAAGATTCGATGTCAACACAGGTGACCTCAATCTTGAGTGAAACATTTTCCATCATAAGAAAGGACTCCGGACTTCAAGATCAAGCCATGAAGAACTGTGGGAAAAAGGCAATACCTAGGAGGGGAGGATATCATTACACAAATGTATTTACACCATGCTTTCAGCAAAAAACAGCTATTGTAATAATTGGATCATTTTCATTAAAGACCTTTGGTTTGCTTTAGCTCATTCCAGCAAAGGCTAAATTACAGCATCAGTGGTGAAACTAATAGCTCTATGAGAAGATCACAGTTGATGGCTTCAATAAGTGCACAGTAAAATTGCTTTCTGCACTTAAAGAGTAACTGAGATGAGGTCTTGAACCCCGAAGACATTAAGTTAACGGAGGTCTGTAACAAAGGGGGAGCCTCACCGATTCTGTGGCCAGCTTGTCTGCTGATGGCAGCAATACACTGGATGTAAGTGCGCGTGGTTGACATGGACTCGTTTCGTGAGAGCTCGGAAAGTAAGTGCTCGATGAGGTCCACAAAGACCAAGTTTCCGCAGCTCATGACCAGGTGTCCCAGGGCTATGATGGTCCTCTTCCTTACTGCCAGGCGAGGGCTTGTCAGTTGAGGCAGCAGACAGCTCAGAATGGAAGGGTGGAAATTCACTAAGAGGCCTCCTTGTCTGGATGAATGAACAAAAACAATGTTAGACATTCAAAAGAAGAGTTTCTTGCAAAGACCACTAATTTGGGTGGTTTATCCTCTTTATTAGATAGAAAATATAACATACTAATATAAAACTCCTACTATTCCTGCAGTATACAGCATGTATAGCAAATTTATTTTCAAACCAAAAAACACAACTATAAAGTTAGAATAAACATAACATTATCATCCGTTGGTGTGGATGCTAATATAAGGGACTTTCACACCGGGTAGTTATATGAACATAGTTCTAGGAACTAGCAACCAGGGTGATACGCTGAGAACTAATAGTTCCCCTAGGGCTGTTTTCCTGGTTGCATTTGAACTGCCAGTAAGAACTCTGAAGTGACGTAACCCGCATTTGTTGTTGTGACTTTTATTTTGATGGTGCTAAGAACGCCAGAGCCTGAGAACACAGCACTCCTATTCTCCATTTGTTTATGATCTGTTTAACAGTCCTGTCTAATACGTTATTAGATAGAACTGTTATACAAAGAAAGTAGACATTATATGAAAAATTATTTACGTTTGTCATGTGTTCGATGCCCAATGTCACTAGCTGAGCAGAAGTGCATAATCATGTTTTGCTTGGTCCAAAGTTGGGTTGTATTCTCTCCTTAGCGTAAAGGTTGAGAGGTCCATCTATCACTGTTTTCCATGTTCATAGAGTTAGTTTGTGGAGTAAATATATAGGCTATAAATGGTGTGTGAACACAGCTTTTTTTAAATATGGTGGGTGCCGATTTTTTGTGTGTGTTCGGCCAATCAGCGTACACTTACATCAGTGGTAGTTCCTATTGTGCTGGGTTAGACCCTACTCTGAAGTAGGAGCTAATTTAGTTCCCCCAAAAGGAGTTCCTAGAACTAAAATCGTTCCTACGGTGCGAACACGGCAAAATCCGGGCACTTCCCCCAATAGTTCTAGGAACTATGAAAAGGTTCCTTTGGTGCGAAAGCCCCTATCGTTATTAGTTATCATTGTAGTTTTCATTCTTAGTGTGAATGGGCCTTAAATCCTAATCATGGGAAAATACATGATACATGTCTAAATGATTCCGTGCAGCTCAACTGGTAGAGCATGATCTTAGTAATGGCACGGTTTTGTGGATTCAATTCCCAAGGCACACAAAAGCTGGCAAAAAATCTCAAAGTCACTTTGGATAAAAGCGTCTGCCTAATGCATGAACGCAAGTATAAATGCAAAATGCATTCACCCAAGTCTGCCATTAGTTACCACACAACAGAGCTGAAAGACCTAAAATTATATTCAGGTCAGTGAACTGAGGAAAAAGACAACTGAGAACTGTCACAGAGGGGAGATGCGTGTGCACAAACACATCAAGAAATTACCTGGCAGGAGCCCATGTGCACTCAAAAACACAATTGGTCTAAACAAAAGCAGCAGTCATCACATGGCTTGTCTGACATACCTGCACAGCATGTCTGCCATGATGTCCAATGCTTCCAGCTGAACTGAGACATCCTCCTGCTTGGCAATGGCACTTGTGAGGCGGCCCGTAATCTTTTTGCAAACGCTAGCAGCAAGAGCAGAGCCTAAAGCAAATTGAAACATACTTAGCAGGCAAGATGGCACACGAAAATAACTAAATATAGTCATAAACATCTGAATGAATTCTCTGTCCTTTTATCACAATAGAGAAGAAAAAAAAAAACAGTTGTGGAATACAACTGCATTAATACAATTAGGCAGGGAAAACATGTTTTACCGCTGGACGCTGGCGGGAGCTCTCCAATCACCGTCTTGAGGCCGATGCTAGAAATATCTCTAAGCTGCTCCTTATCTGATAACATGTTTGTACACAATGTATCAACAATGGTTTCAACCTGGTACTCCTTTACTTTGCTGACAAGTGGGCCCAAACTGCAAGAAATTACAAGGACTTTTAGTGCAACCTGTGAAATGCTTCCTATTTATCTATTACTAAGCAATGAATACATTTAGATTTGGTTTGGATTGCTTGCAATAATGTCTGTACTGCAAAATGGTACATTACAAATTATTTCTGTTTAGCATTCAAGGTAGTGTAAATCCATTTGCAAGATGGCTTTAACTGCCATAAGGTTTAAAAAGAGTCACTGTATACAAACTTGTATTTCAGCACCGAATGAAATGAACAAAGATTACTGTGACTTATTCATTCAATTCCTTCAAAACTATCTAGGAAAAAAATAGGAGGTTAATCTTAGAAGCTAATAACCAAGATAAATCAAAGTAAAAACAGCAATACATCTCACTAAATCACTGTGGCATGAATCAATTTCACATTAAAACATTTTCAGAGGACAAAACTGAAGCCAGTTCATGAAGGACACACTGAAAACACCCAAGTAAGAGAAACTTTCAAGTTCATTTTAAGTATAAAAGGACAAACAAATCTTACCATTTTACAGCCAGATTCTGAACTTCTCCGTTCTTGTCCTCCAGGAGCTTTAAGATCATTTTGACCACCTTCCGTTCACTATCATCATCCAGCTTTATGGAGTCCTTCTGCAACTCGGACATCAGATCATTGGTGGCCATGAATCTGAGGGAATAAACAAGGACTTGTTATGAATCATTCATCACTTTACTTTATTCTGAAGAAAAAATATTTCTTCCACCAAAATGTAATAACTTGTGCCTCCCCTGAAACGACTTTGACTAATGTTATCAATCCCTACCCTCCAACCACCTGTCATATAAAGACAGAAATTTTTCATCATCCAACCATTTGCCAATGGATAAAAATCAAGCATCATCAGCATTTTCTTCCATTGTATATCCTGCTTCACTCACAAAAAAACATAATTTTGCAAAAGCAATGACAAGCAGTTGCAAGGCTTTTTTTCCCCCCAGAGGTGTTCCCAATGGTCCAGACACACTTAAAAAAAGGGTTTCATGTGACTTTGGCACTAAAAGAATGGCTACTGTAAAGACTCCCACATGGCCCTAAGGTGAGAGCCACCTTAATGCCGGCGGCTGTTGGCATTATGTCAAAGCAAATGGACTGACTGAAGCATTTTCACCTTTTCATCTCACTTGTCATGGTTTGCTAAATTCATAATCCACTTCTGAGCTGAAACTGGAGTGGATTAAAATGAAATCTTGTCTTTGGGTGCCAACATCAAAGCCTCAGCGCAGAACCTCATATGTGATGCGAGCGAAAACCCTCTGCATACCCTATTACGTGCCATCTCTCTCTCTCTCTCTCTCTCTCTCTCTCTCACACACAGTCCTAAAAGAGTCTGCTTTGGCATATATTTGAAGGCATGGAATCTCTTATTCCAGCGAGAGCCTAAGTAAGAATGAATAATACATGAGACGCACACGCTCCAACAGCAGGGCGAGAGAGGGAACGCCAGCACACACCAACAGAGGAGACCTAGAATGGTGTGTAAGCAAAATGTTCCCAGGGGTAAAATCTTGTGAATTTCAGAAAGACCTGGAATGAGAACAGCAAGTGGTTTGACGTGGATGACAGGCAGGGAAGACTCTGGAAATATGATCCGATGACTGCATTAGTATTCATTTGAGAACTCCTGTCAGACATATATAAAAACTCACAAACCATTAACTGCTAGCTGCTGCTGAATATACTGACATCATTAAAGGGAATCCCCCAACAGAAAAAAAACATGGCCGCACAAAATACAAACTGTAACTGTACAGACCATTTAGATTATGAACTACAATTTCATGATAATCATTTTGCTTTTAAACTGTTATTTACACAATACACGCTTCTGGCCTTGACAGCATTTCTGACTAGACAAGTATTCTCAGACCAAAGTCAATGAGGAATATCGTCATATCTTTGCATATAGGCATAACTAGTGCTGGGTACTAACTAATTGCATGTAATCTGGACTAAGTAATCAAATTCCAAAAATTAAGTACGTGTAATTAATTATATTACATTTTAAAATACTTGTAATCAGACTACAGTTACTTTTTATTGATAACATGATTACATATTCACACAATGGCAGTAAATCATTTGGAATTTATTAGAGATGCACCGATGTATCGACTAACAATCGGTATCGGCCGATAAAAGCTATTATTATCACTATCGGCCGATTGTTTAAAAACTGCCGATGGTCAGGGCCGATTATATCCTGTCAATCAAAAGGGTGTGGAAAGACGTGTTCAGACTGCAACTCATAAATACTGTGTGTGAACAAAATTTTACGCATTAACAGTTTAAAAATAGTGACGTTAAAGCAGGCTCTTTTTGACCCTATGAATCACCAGTTACCAGGTCTGCGTTTTTTTCCCTACATCAAATATTATTTGTAGCGCCTCCCATCCAATAATCGCAAAAGGATTTGTGCTTTATTACTTCTGATAAGAATTAAAGTTTCAGTTTTCAAATTCTGTCCATTTTATCATGAAATTCAAACAATAAATGGTGTTTTGACGCTCTTAAATTGGACAAGTCAGATCGCTGTAATGCCTCAGTTCAGGCGGCAGCTCGGAGTGCGAGTCTTTTCTTCCTCTTCAATAGTTATATCTTGAAAAACATGAATGAACATCAAAGGTATGTTTAAATATATTGTACAACTTACCAGAATGTATCATGTCTAATGTAATCACTTTATATGCGTTTCAACCGCGGAAAGACGTCAAAACAGCTTGTGAACAATATGTCACATCATGTCACATCAGTTCCTTTATATCTACATATTAAACAAAAACACCAGAGAGGAGCTTATTTACTGTTAATTATATGTTTGTGCAAATTTGCCATGAAGACAAGGGCTTATGAAAACTACCTTATGTGATACTAAGTTTTATACATTTCAGTTTTTATTTGAGTGTAATTATTATATATGAAAGTAAACAGCAGCTTTCTATGTTTCTGTGTATACGCACAAATTTTGTATCGGATAGGCGTTTCGTCCACACGGATCCGGTGTTTTCGGAAGGTGAAACAGCTATTTTTTGAAACCGGGTCCCAGAGTGGCTAAATCTGAAAACGACGCCCTTTGCGTTTTCGTGTGTACAGCCAATCCGTATATTTTGTGTAACAATGATTTCATCACCCTACGTGTCGACCCTAGTCAGACACCGCTAACAGCACAAAACAGCAACAACAACAATAATAACGAACTACATGCTTGTGTTCCAGCTGCAGAAGCTACAGAGCCTAAAGCTTTATTTCGAAGCTTTACTAAAGTTTGTATACAGCACGCAAGGTTTATGCGCATGCTCCAACTCTTATTCTTTGTTTTAAGTGTATCTCTATTGCAGAATTACAGCACCACATACTGATCTGGCATGTATACTACATCGTTTTGAGTTGTTTCAGTGGTTTCGTGTATACGCAGATATTTCTTGAGACGAGGAAAAAAAAAAGATTGGATAGGGTAAGCTCTGGCTTCGTGTGGACGGGGCCTTAGTATCGGTGCATCTCTAGAATTCATTAAATCTCCCTAATTCTTATTCATGTTTCAAATTTTCCATTCTAAAATAAGCCTACTGCTTATATACTTTCAGAATGTCTTCTAGTTTTGTAAAACTGCACATAATCAGGCAGCTATAATTATATGGAAAATTGAGAGGCAGCAAAGCATTTGACCACTGAACTTACAGTAATCATTTCACTTTTAAGGAGTGTTTTCTGAACATTGCAACATTATATAATCAGCTTCTGACAAACACATTATTTGAATTATCACACAGCTTTTTAATAATTAGCTTTCCATTAAACTCCTTCATGAACCCCAGTCTGGGAAACACTGATGTAATGTAATATTTAAAGCACTTCATGTTGTTGATGATAAAGAATGGAATATATTTCCACATACTTTGTTTTTTTTTTTATCAGTATGGCACAATATTAATATCCTATTCAAATGAATGTGATAAACGAGTTAGGTCAAAAGTAATCTGAAAGTAATCAAATAGTAGTCAGCTTTTATTACCTAAAATGTGCAATGTAATGCATTACTACAATTATGTAATTTTGAATAACTAAGGGACTACAATTTGTAACTAATCCACTAGCTATAACACTGAGGGATATATCTATCATTATTATTAAAAAACAATTTAATTTCTCCTTAAATGTAGCAAAATGGTTTAATACAAATAAACCATTTCACACAGCCTGTAACTTACAAAAAAAGGACAAGAGTCAACCTCTGCCTTTATAAATAAATGTCAATCTGCACAAGATAAATACAATTGATTAATAAATGAATAAAATAAGGAAATATTAAAAGAATGACGTCAAACCTGCTAATACTTAAATATATAAAAGACGTAAGGTTCTTAAACACTGAATGCAGAGATCCTAACAAAAGAAAAACCTTGAATCCAATATCCATTCTACACAATACAAACTTCTCCAAAAAGTAGCTGATGTAGTTTAATTCTGTGCACATTTCATGGTGCACCAATGCTAACATTAGCCAACTAATATGAACACGAGGAAAGTAAACTACATCAAGTTACATCAAATACTGCACTGACTCAACAACTCTGCTTATTTTGTCTATTGGTTGTAATGAATGACTGTACTCATTACAAATAATATGACAGTTCGAGTGCAGTGCTATCAAAACGAGATGCTAAGGCTAATCGGCTAACACTAGCTTCTAGCTGGCTAACACCAATACTAACACACACACTTTTGACAGCTTAAATTCCAACACGAGAAGGCAAATTAGCAAGTTGTAGCCGTGAATACATGACCCATGCACAATCTTAAACAGCAAAAAAGCAAAACGAAGCCCCTTACAGTATGACTTAGCTTGTTAGCTTAGCATGTCAATCTAAACAACAACACTCGCGCGATTCGAGGCCTAAAACTTTCTGCGATCGCTTCATTATTTATTAAAACATTTTAACGCCATCACAAGCCCTGTAAATAAGCGTGCATGCTCTTTAACACTCGATCTAGATATGTGCATCACGACTGACCTGAAATCCTTGTCGCTGGATGTCATTTTCTCCAAAAGATTAGAGATGTGGTACGAGGCACTCGCCATGTTTGCAGTCAGGAAAACCACTTGTGTGTGTGTTTAGGGCCAGAATGATTTAGTTCTCCTCTTTTTTGAAGGTTTGAAGAGGTGTAAAGTACAAGACGAATATCCAGAGTTTGTTGTGCAGGTAGGTGATCAGCAGCAGCTGTGCGGGGAAGAGCAGACGCTCATGCCTTGAGTTTGGATGGGTTTGAATGGAGGTGCTGCTCGCTTCTGCAGGAGGGAGGAGCTCAGACTAGACAGACACTGCTGTCTATGAGAAGACAGAGTAAAAGTGGGGCCGTGCTGCAAAACCTAGTGAGCTGCCTATTTGGATAGCATGAGTATCTTTTGGACACCATGTTTGTGGTGATGACAGGTAAAGGTGTTCCCATGATACTCGAATAATTTAACATGGTCCTTTTATTGTTTATTATTCACTCATGTGCTGGTCTCTGTCCCAGAACTGTGTGGGTAAATGCCGATTAAAAAGTCTATCTAATCTCTATTAGTATAACTTGTTGACCAAATGTGACCAATTTGTGAAGGTTTGTTATATTCTATGGAAACCTGGTATATCTTTTTCATTTTAATATCTTACATTTCAACATTTGTTTGCATTTTGTTTTTGGATAGGATAGTGTATATGTATTTACATCTCTTGGCGGAGAGAGATATAAACATTTTCTTCACAGTATTTTACATCCTACTAAATCTAATATTTTTCACCATATGTGGTAAGGTAGTTTTCTATAAAACAATATTTTTTCCCATTAAAAATATGAATATTTTTTTTTTACATTCAATACTTCATAGAAACAACTGAGATCAGATCCATCCTGACTAATGAGAGGTCGCTTGACGACTAGGTACTCCAAAAAGCTTGCAAATGGTATATTGTCTGGAGCTCAAATAAATGGGTGTCTATTATTTAATTTAAATCACTGAAATGACCTGGTGCATGAAAGTGTGAGAGAGAAAAAGAAGTAGCAATTATCCTCAACAGAGCACTGCGTAAGACAGGTTTGACTTTGGACCCATGTTAGGTGAGACCTCTGTGATACATTCATCCTATCCTTCAACGTGTCTTCATTCAGAGTCTCTGTTGAAAGCCTACTCTGTTCCCAGAGAGAAATGCAGCACATCTCCCTCAGATTCTCCTACAAAATGCTCTACCATGAAATAGGGATGAATAGATTGAGAGATTTATGCAATTGTCTTCATTTTGTCCTATCCCCATGTGGCATTTTTCTTTCCACTTTATTATTTTGTTTGTATGTCTTTTCTATAGCATATAAATTCATATTTATTTTACATACAGTGTGATCCAAAAATCTGACACCACATTAAAAATCTGTCACAGAAAATCATAAGATATTCTGAATATATATATATATATATATATATACAGTACAGTCCAAAAGTTTGGAACCACTAAGATTTTTAATGTTTTTAAAAGAAGTTTCGTCTGCTCACCAAGGCTACATTTATTTAATTAAAAATACAGTAAAAACAGTAATATTGTGAAATATTATTACAATTTAGTTTAGTAGTTTTCTATTTGAATATATTTCACAAAGTAATTTATTTCTGTGATGCAAAGCTGAATTTTCAGCATCATTACTCCAGTCTTCAGTGTCACACGATCCTTCAGAATTCCTTCTAATATGCTGATCTGCTGCTCAAGAAACATTTAATGTGTACAATTGTACAAAATATTTGTGTACAATATTTTTTTTCAGGATTATTTGATGAATAGAAAGTTCAAAAGAACAGTGTTTATCTGAAATCTAATCTTTTGTAACATTATAAATGTCTTTACTGCCACTTTTGATTGATTTAATGCATCCTTGCTGAATAAAAGTATTCATTTCTTTAATTTCTTTTCAAAAAAATAAAAATAAAAATTCTTACTGACCCCAAACTTTTGAACGGTAGTGTTCTTTTGAACTTTCTATTCATCAAGGAATCCTGAAAAAAAAAGTACACAACTGTTTTCAACATTGAAAATAATCATAAATGTTTCTCGAGCAGCAAATCATCATATAAGAATGATTTCTGAAGGATCATGTGACACTGAAGACTGGAGTAACGATGCTGAAAATTCAGCTTTGCATCACAGGAATAAATTACTTTGTCAAATATATTTAAATAGTACACAGTTATTTTAAATTGTAATAATATTTCACAATATTACTGTTTTTTACTGTATTTTTAATTAAATAAATGTAGCCTTGGTGAGCAGACGAAACTTCTTTTAAAAACATTAAAAATCTTAGTGGTTCCAAACTTTTGGACTGTACTGTATATTTGTAATGAAAAAAATTGGTGAAAGACTTTTGGACCATAATGTATATTTTTCAAAAATGAAAATTAATTAATTAAGTCATTAATTACCCTCATGTCGTTCAACACCCGTAAGACCTTTGTTAATCTTCTGAACACAAATTAAGATATTTTTGATGAAATCCGAGAGGTATATGACTCGTCCATATAAAGCAATTTAATCGACACTTTCAAGGTCTAGAAAGGTACTAAAGACATTAATAAAATTTGTTGTTTACATCGGCTCCTGCGTCAGCATCACACGTATATGTGTCATTCTAGTCATGTGATCAGCTTTAGCCAATACTGAGCCGGCATTCAGATGTAAACACGGAAGCCTTCACTGTGCTTACTGCGGCAACTGCGTAAGGAAAATGACAGGGAAGAGAAGAGATTGTTGAATAAAGTTGTTATATTTGTTTTGTTTTTGCGCACAAAAAGTATTCTCGACGCTTCATAAAATTAAGGTTGAAACACTGCAGTCATGTCAACTGTTTTAACGATGTCTTTAGTACCTTTCTGGACCAGTATTTACCTCTCGGATTTCATCAAAAATGTCTTAATTTGTGTTCTGAAGATGAGCAAATGTCTTTTAGGTGCGGAACGACATGAGGGTGAGGAATTAATAACAGAATTTTCATTTTTGGGTGAACTAACCCCTTAACACTTACAAGACATTATTTGATTGATTAGTTTAGTGGATAAGGGCCTGGATGTCATTCAGAGATATGTGTTGTTTCTGTAGTGCAGTTTGTGTATTTGCATGACGTTTTTGCAGAAGTCTGCCTTCCAGCATTGTCTGACCCACTCTCACAGTCCCAAAAACTGCATGCAGTAGGCTGTGTCTTTTCTAATTTGTCTCTGAGATCGAATGGAATGGTTAGATGCACTACACACATTGTTTTTGACTCAGTAGGAGACAGGAGGTCAAATATAATTAGGATTACAATCATCGCACTGTTGGCAGTGCAGAGCTCGGTCATGCAGAGAAATACATCCTTGTGCAGGCCCGGTTCTAGGATTGCGTGACTGAGGGGGGCATTTTGAAAACTTGGTGGGGCAGCATAATATGATTTATGATTCATATGATCTCCCCACCCCCTTTTAACTACTAAACATTTTTCAGATTTTTTCTGATTAATAACAGCTTCAGATTTAATATTAATCACAAAAGTACTTTCTGTGATTCTGAAATTGAAACAGTACATTTGTTTTTTGACTGTTTAGTTAGGCTAGTACAACTGTTTAATTAGACTGTTTAGAGACTTTCGGTCTAACATACGAATGGCATAAAATTACAATTAATTTGATTTCTTCGTTTTCTAAAAATGACATAACTTTTGGTATAATAATGGAAGATGTACACATTAAATTTCTACTGAACAATATTTTCATTTGGGAAAATGTTCATGTTCATGTTATATTCATTTACTGTAAGTTCCTTAAAACAAAGCCATTGTTTTCTGTTTTTCAGAAAGAGTTTTGGATTTACTCTAAATCTTTAAGAATGGTAAAATTTAAAAGTGGAAGACAACCCACTTTTATTTAAAACTGGACTAATCCTTTAAGTGTATGTAAACTTTTGAACTGCTTAATTTGTGTAAAGGCAGATATTATATATTGTGGACTACATGTAAACATCTCATAATAATACATTTTTGTTGCAGAGCTAAATAAAAATTTTTTTTTGATCTCACTTATTTATTTATTTTTTAAATTATTGATATTTTGCAGATTCTAAAAGGTGTTATCACATCAAATAATAGGTTACTATTCAACAAATAGCGCAATATGCTGATAGAATATTTTAGAGCTGAACATAACTGAGCAAAACTATTTTATATTTTACTAGAATAGTTACATCTATGTTTTTAATAAATTCATTTTCGAGATTTTTCATGACTTGGAAAACACATTTAAAATTCCAAGCTAAATTTCCAAGTGTCCCATGATCGTGTAGCAATGTATTAACGGTGTGTGTAATAGAGACTAGAGCTCATTTATAAAGGAGCTGCATATCATCTGCTCATGTGATTGTCAATGGCTGTCTTGAGAAGTGATCAGATAAGGTGTGCAAAAGTCTCGGAAACTGCTTAGGAAAAGGATGTGGATGAGGACATGAATGCTTTTTACAAGTTGAAATCTTGTAATTATGGCAATTCTAGCATGGTGTGAGCACCTGAAGTGCTGAGCGTGTCTGTGAGGGAGAACTGTAAAAATACAACCGCACAATGTTTCTAGTAATTCGCGTATGTAACTAATTTAGTGTTGATATATTTTTTACATTTTGTGTGCTATCACAAAAAAACAAGTATCCTGGCGATGTTGGAGGGGCACAAGAGAAATCTGGGGGGGCATTGCCCCTAATAGCCCCCCCCCCTAGACCCGGCCCTGCTCCATATATGAATCTATCAAATATATGAATCACAGAATAACTGTGGATTAAAGGCAGTAGTAGAAATAGTCATTGTGTGAAATGTAAATGTAATGATGTGAATAAAACTTAAATTAGGTTTCCATTTTCACTGAATAAAGCTAATTTATATATACAAATATTTGCCTTTGATTTCATGCTTGTCAGTCTGTCAATTTTAATTTGAAGCACAACTGCAAATCAATTTACCATGGTATCAGTTACGATTTCTCAGAATACCCTCAACAGCTGTGTGGAAAATGGCTCTTGGATGGAGACCAGGTGGCAAAGGCATAGAAAGGAAATAAAAAGAAGATAGCAAGTGTGCGTTTGCATGCAAAAGCAAAGATGAGAGGCGAAATAAAGCAATTTTATTCAAGCCTCATTAAGTGAGTGAATTTTTTTTTTTTACCTTTTTCTAAGAGCACAATAGATTAAGATTTTAAACATGTCAGTGATACATAATTACTATGCAGAACCTGTTATGTCTAGATGTCGTATTTGATGTTAGTTTTCTTTCAGAATTATACGATTTTTTGGAGTATGTACAGAATTCAAACTGACATTTGATTGATCTCTGTTGCAGTGGGACAAGGCTCCAGTAGGTGTCATGAGAGTGGGAGTATAAGCATGCGTGTGTGTGTGTTTTGGAAAGACATAGAACTGAAATGATAGAGAGAGACCTCCAATCATTGCGGAGAAACATCTCCTTGCACTGAAATAAATCTTGATGCTATTGCCTAAGATTATCCTAGGCTTTTTCAGGAAATAATGTTCCAATTATGTTACCTTATGGAGGCATTGATGTGTGATGGAAACAGAAAAGCATGCCTGTAGCTGTCCCATAATGGCATGCCTCCTTTTGTAGGCATTAACGCTCAGATGCTCCAAACAAAACAGGGGCAAGGGGAAGAAAAGACTGTTGTGGCCTCATTTCCAAGCCTGTGCAAGTTTTTATTGTGGCATAAAATGGATTACATAAAGCAAATAGGTTGATGAAAATGTGACTTTTTCATGCATGCTAAAGACCACATAAAAATCCCTTGACAAACACAGAGCTCTGTGTTGATGTATTTTCTATTGAAACAGGAAGTTGAGATGGGGAATATCCACTGTGTTGATGCTGCCTGAGAAGGGAACTGCCTATGTAGGTACTAGGTAACAAGACAGCTCACTAGATAAAAAAATATGCATAGTAACCTTGCTAATAGTATGAGACTAGTGAAGCCATCAATAATTTTCACCTGATTTCTCAGAAAATTAAAAACTTTACATTTTAAATGTATGTATTTGCTAGTATATAGAATTTTCAAATACATATCATCAAAGCTAAAACATATGGACTAAAAGCCACAAAAACTCCAATTTTGATTGTATGCTGTTTTTAATAAATATGAAGCTTAGATAAATGATGCCCTTAAAATTGGGTTAATTGCAATTTGAGGCACAAAAATCATTTATTTACATGCACAGACAGCAATGGCTCCATGGAGATGAATGACAACAAGGGTGAATAGGCATAAATAGAGTTTAATGATGCACCTTCTGTTTACAATGAACCCAGGGGAGCCGTAATCGATTACGAAATTATAATTGTCCTTTCCTCTGATTTTCAATATTAAAAAGCCAGCCAGTATATTGTCCTACAACATACACTCTCTCCACATTTTGCTTTTTCATACTTTTGACCCATTTCTGCTACATGCAATCTGGAAATTACAAATTACCTCTTGTTTCGAAACTGCTGCAATCTATGGACCGTTAATGACTTATTGAATTGAGGTAATTGCAGTCTACTCAAGCAATGGCCACCCCTTGTTGCACTTAACATTCAAATTAAATTTAATTTCCTGGTCCAACACTCAACATAAATTGCTGGTCAAGTAACAGATACATTAACCTGAAGAAAAAAACAAACAAACACTGGAATTCATAGGCCACATTGGATGTCAGTCGTAAATACATGGCAATGGCAAAGATGATAAGAGGAAAAGTCTCTGAAGAGCACTCCATTACGACAGACTCCTATACATACATTATCTTCTATTTCATCTTCACTATTTCATATAAGCACATGAATGTGTGAAATAGCAACATGGCTCATTTCATCATCCCCTACTATATTTTGTTACATGTGAAGTGCACTGTAAAACCAAACAGTGGAATTAATTAAATGAAATGAGTTTGTTTCACTCAAATAATAATGAAAGTTCATGGTACTAAATAGAAAAAAGTTGCGTTAACTCAAAATGTCATTGTAGTATGCTGAACTTAATATGATTGAGTTGAGTTGCAGAAGATTTCTAATTCGCAGCATGCTTTGCATCAGACTGAAGATAAATGTTTTTTTAAGTGTTTTTTTTAAGTGATTAAGTGTTATTTTGTGTTTTTGCACAAGAATAACATAGGGAGACATAAGTTAGTGTTTAATGTTGTGTTATGTTGGTATTTACAGGGGTTCTGAAACTGAACTTAAGTTGTTATTTTAGTCATTTTTGTTGAACTTTTCCTTTAAGCTGGGATAAAGAGATCACATATAACATCCAAAAATATTATCTTTTTAAACCCATTTACTGAGGCTGGCTTCAGGCAGATATACATAAAAAGAGAGCAGGAAAGAGAGACGGTTCACGCTGTGCTATATGGACTCATCAGAAGTGTTTGTCTTCACAATTTCCTTCACAGTTTCAAGGAAAATTACACCCAGCCTCAAACTCTGCTTTTTAATATGGACACCATGTTGCTTCCGACAGCTGCTTAGTCAAAGTATTTTATATCCACATCTGAATTACTACCATTATTAGAGTCAATGTTACAGCTGCATTAATCAAACTGATATACGGCACTAACCTAAAATGCTTGTTCCGACAGCATGTACAAGGCAAAAAATGTTGGCGTGGCGTTAATTCAGTATGTCCTCAGTGTTTGACCCATCACCACGTACTTGTCAAGCCTCTCAATTTCTGATTGGTCAACAGCAGCTAAATTATATGCAAAGGGCACATATACAAGGTCATGTATTCTTAGACACAGTGTCTCTTCACTGCCCCATCATTCTCCTTGAATCTGTCTATCTCAATGTCTGATCTAGCTCTTTATCACCGGTGCTCTCTATAGGGCCTCTCTCTCTCTGCCTCCTGATTCACAGTGAGAAATAGCTCAGAGCCCTCAAGGGAGGTTGCCCACAGGAGCGAGTGCGAGTGTATAGGTGTATGAGTGTGTGGCCTCATTGCTGGCAGCTCTCTGATTAATCAATGCTATAAACACAGATCACTGCAGAATAGCCCAAAGGCTCCCAAAGGGGATGTAACGCAAGGTATAAAGCACCTTCCAGTGCAACTTCTTTGACCTCACCACCTGCTCAAAGACCTCAGGTTGATGGAGAAAATATATGTCACTGATTAACAGATTCAAACAAGCGAAGGCCCCCAAAAAAGAGGTTAGATACCAAAATATACACTTATCCCGAGTTTACCATTAGTTACATGGCTTTCATTTAAACCTTGGAGTAAAACCACCATAAAAATGGAAGGAGACATGTTCTTCCCAATATTTGGCTTAGCTGTCAACCAATATGTTTTTTTTAAGGGTTTATTCTTAAATAAGTACATTTGGTTCCACTGTTGCTATAAAAGGCTAAAAATAAAAATGACAAAGACAGTGCACTCATTTTAGCTTCTATGAATGGGAGAAAGTGCAATGTGCAATAAGAGAGTAAAAGGGCCAATTGCCAATTGATAAAGTCATTGCGTCGCTGCAGCTACATGCCTTTAGAAGCTCTGGTTGCAATAGAAACAGTCAGTGCTCTGAAATGCACACATTTATGACTGCACATGCATAGTCCAGCCTGGAAAATGCTGTTTTTTGTTTTGTTTTGTGTTTTTTGTCATGTTTTGAGAGGCGTTTCAAAGATGGCTGTCAAGTGAAATGACTTGCCTTAAAGGGTTAGTTCACCCAAAAATAAAAATTATCCCATAATTTACTAACCCTAAAACCATCCTAGGTGTATACGACTTTCTTCTTTCAACCAAACACAATCAGAGTTATATTAAAAAAATATCCTGGCTCTTCCCAGCTTTATAATGGGAGTGAATAGTAACTGAGATTTTGAAGCCCAAAAAAGCACATCCATCCATCATAAAAGTAATCCATATGACTCCAGAGGATCGGGTCAGAGTTCACTTTTCCACCAGAACTAGACTTGCAGACGAAAGCTAGTGGTTTATAAATTTAAAAATATGGATATTTTTCTTACAAAAACACATTGCTTCATTTCAGAAGGCCTTTATTAACCCCCTGGAGCCATATGGATTACTTTTATGATGGATGGATGTGCTTTTTTTCAGTTACTATTCACTCCCGTTATAAAGCTTGGAAGAGCAAGCATTTTTTTTTATATAACTCCAATTGTGTTTGGCTGAAAGAAGAAAGTCATATACTCATAGGATGGCTTGAAGGTGAGTAAATTATGGGATAATTTTCATTTTTGGGTGAACTAACCCTTTTAAAGGGAGTTTGCCTTACTTCTTGTGTTTATCAGTGAATCTTTCTGCTGGTTACATTCTTTCACCAGTAGGTGGCAGCAAATGGCAGTTTTTAAAAGTGAGACGTTGAATCATTAATTGAAGCAATTCATTCTGCCCTTTGTTTGGGACTATATTTTCATTGGCAGCGCAAAAAAGTAACTGGCAATATGTTATGTCAAACGTAAGTTTCTTAATATTAACTTCTTGTTTATTGATCTGTTGAAAAAAAAAAAATCACACTGTTTCATTTTCTGCAATCATTTATTCGAAAGCGTTTTTTGCTATTCAAATACAATTATTTTTTATTATTAACAAGGCTTGGTTAAATCTTTTGAACTATCAACGGCAGATCCCGAATCCATATAAGAATATCACGCTCGGAAGAATCACAGTCATGTTGACGTACAGCCACAACTCTTGCTCGTGTGATATTGCTTTATCATATGATGGCAACATCTGTTTTGATATTTGTTATGAAATTGTCCGTTTCACCAAAACTGATGCAATGCAGCTCTAATGTGTCAAGCCACATTTAGTGTATTTGTGTAGCACTTTTCACAATACACATTGTTTCAATGAAGCTTTATATTAAGGGATATACTGTAAAAGTAATACTAGTAATAGTGACAGTAATAGTGTCTAAATGTCCCTATTATAAAGTAATTGGTAAGAAAGGTCTGTGGCTAGGAAATAGAGACCACTACGCATAATGGAAAAAAGAAAAAACATCTCCTTTAATAATTTATGTTTCCTGATTTAAGATACCTCCATGAATTTAGTGTCATTCAATAAACAGAGGTGGAAGAAAATCACGTTGTCTGTAATTCATCACTTGACGTTGTCATGTCCTTTCCAGCAGATTTTGGCCTTGCCTAATTAGACTCATTCTTGGCCAACCCACTCTTGTTCTCAACACATTTAGCTAATTAAAGAGCTTAATCTAATTCACATTTGATTAACCAAGCACCCAATGAAGCCTCAATGTTGATGGCAAGACCTCGATGAAAGCTGTTTTCCAAAGCTAAAGATTTAATTGGGATTGAAATTTAAGGACCGCAGGCCATGTGCGTTCATATTTTATTTCATAATTTGGTCTTTAGTTTCTCCAAAACTGATAGCAATATCTCTGTTGGCTAACAGCTATTTGAGTTAGAAATATGTGTTCAAGTTCAAAGTAAATGCAGAAATTTATTCTGCATGTGAGGCAGAAAGATATTCTGTACAAAGACCAGCAAGCTCAAAAATGTGGACAAATTCATAATAAAATATCTAAGAATCAAAGCAATATGTGACTGTACTGTTTAACATTTTAATTTGACTTATCTCAAAGAACAATACTACTGAACTTATTATTTAAACTATAAAGAAGGATCTGTTTGTCACAGGGACACAAACAAGCATTTTGTATTCAGGTTGTCTTCTGAGAATTGATGTTTGTAGTGCTTGCATAACAACCGTATCTTATTAAAAAGTGCTCTTTCTGCTTCCCTTGTTTGCTAAAACAAGCACATACTCACACAAAGTCACACAGAGCATGTAAAGGATCCACAAAGGATTCATCTGTACAGAATATCAAAGAGAACTGTGGGATTTTGTGTGAGCAGTAATTTCTAAAATGAAGGCTATTAAGGTACTTATAAGTGTGGTAGAGTTTATATGAAAGATCTGATTTCTTGCACCAAGAATTAAGCCACAAAGATCAAAATACTACGTTTTTTCAGCTTTCTTTATATTTAAAATCATATATTAGAGAGTGAGATTTTAAATGCATTGATAATTGAACAAGAAATGTGTACTTGCTTTGATAAGAATTTATTGGCTGAAAGCCTTTTTTTAGGTCAGTTACTAAGACAGTCTCAGTGCATAATGTTTTTCTACTTCCTCAACAATGACTTATTTGTTAACAATTGCTCATTCAACAAAATGCTGCACTGTTCTTGCGTAACACCAGGCCTTTGTCTCCTCTCTTTCAGAGGTTGTACTGGTGCATTTATTGATCTCCCGGTCTAGCAATTCAAATGATTGGGGCCTTTGTGCTCTTTTTGTCAATTTGAGCACAGAAGCAAACATTACAAGGAGCCCTGTATCTGAACTTATGATTCTTATGATTACTTATGATGAGTTATTGAACATCCTGGTCACTCTTTTTAAAAAATAATGAAATTGTATGTGGGCTAGGGAGTTTGAGCTCCAAAACAACAAAACACTATCAATAAAGTCTTGCTTCTACACTATATTAAGTCATACAATAGGTTTATGTGACAAACAGATCAAAATTTAAGTCATTATTAACTGAAAATCTTGACAGCCACTCAATGATTTTGGCTTGTTCTTCACAAAAAGCAATCATAAATCAGAAGAAATTTTAAAATACTTTTATGGTTTTTAGTTTTAAAGGCAGGAACACACCAAGCCGAACAAGTTTTTGTTCGTCGGCTAAGTTTTCTCAGTGTGTTCCGCACCGTCGGCTGAAGTTGGTCCTTGTCGGCTTTTTTTCGGCATGTTCGAATCGGCGTCGAAGCTCGTCGGGCCATCTGATCATTCTGATTGGCTGTTCAGCTACTGCCACCTGCTGGAAAGGAAAGGCATTTCATCTTACGCAGGCGCAGAACAGACGTGCTACTTGGCCATCGGCTGTTGAGCGTCGGTTTGGTGTGTCAGGGCAACTTTGGAGCCAGACGCTGCCGACGTGAGCCAACCCCGCAGTCTGTTTTCGTCACCACTAGTTCGTCGGCGTCGACTTGGTGTGTTCCTGCCTTAAGGCTTTAGGGTCATTCCATGTCAAATCAACCAAATTTCGGAAACTTCCCCGTCTCAAATTTTTTATTTTGTAATTATAATATTTAATAGTGATGAAAACCAAAATATTAAATGTCACAGATGTATATTTACTGAGTAATACATTATTTTGTAGAGGGGGGTCAAAATGACAATTTTTACCAGAGATTTGGAGCCAATTTACAGGGGTGTAAAAATGACTTTAGAAAGATGGCAGTATCATTATTTTGTTTTTTACATAGGTCTGTTAGTAAAATCTGTTGACTTTAGCAATCTTTGTTTCATTATATGCCAACGGTGACAGTTCAAAAATGGTAAAATAACTTTTTGTGTTTTTTGCCTCAAGTTTGCATGCCTGTAACTGAAGTATTAAAGATATCTTTAAAAGATAGCTTTCCTGTAGCTCAGTGGTTAGAGCATGGCACTAGCAATGCCAAGGTCATGGGTTCGATCCCAGGGATTGCACATACTCAGATACAAATGTATAGTATAATGCAATGTAAGTCGCTTTGGATAAAAGCGTCTGCCAAATGCATAAATGTAAATGTAAATGCAGTGAGTATCGGCTGTGTGAAAAGTGAACCTCATTTATAGGGCTGGGTAACATTAAAAAAATTTTCGATACCGATACCGATAGGGCTGGGTATCGTTCAAAAATTTTCAATATCGATAGTATAGAGTCAATTCAGTCGTTACCTAAAAAGTATCGAATTCCTTACCCAGCCCTACTCATTTGGTTTCCGATCAATGAAAATGGAAAATTGAAAACAAATTCAACAATTAGCTGCTTTGAGATCCCCATATCTATGGGACTGAAATATATAGGGCCTTAAAAATGAAGATTCGAAAAGAAAAGTTTATTAAGAATGAGATTCTAGAAGGATATTAAGATATCTTGAATACTTTTAGAGTTACAGGCAAGACAACTTTAGAAAAAGAATATTTATGGCACTCAGACAGGTATGTTCTATGCAATTGAGATGATAGAAAAAATGTAGATACATTTCTAGTTTTAACATGATTTGTTCTTTAGATATTCTTCTTTAAAAGAAAAAAGTATCAGCTATATGCAGAGTGACCCACATTTGGTTTTTGACCACTAAAAATGTGTACAATTTATCAATTTACTAATGGAGTCACATTAACATGTCCATATTCCTGGGATTGAACCATCGAGGGCCTTTAAAATGAAGATACCAAAAGGAAAGTTTGTCAAGAACCAGAATCTAAAAGGATATTAAGATATATTTAATACTTCTTGAGTTACAGGCATGCAAACAAGAAGTGCTTTTTGCCATTTTTGAACTGTCACTGTTGGCATAATGAAACAAAGATTGCTAAAGTCAACAGATTTTACTGTCAACAGACCTACCAATCTCTGTGTAAAAATAAAATAACAATGATGCCATCTTTTTTAAAATAATTTTTACACCCCTGTAAATTGGCTCCAAATCTCAGGTGAAAATTGTCATTTTGAACCCCCCTCTACAAAATGGTGGATCACTCAGCAAATACACATCTGTGACATTTATTATTTTGGCTTTTTATCACTATTTATGTTTGTCTTTCTACAGAAAAAATATTAACAAAATCAAAAATTTGAGCCCAAGACCTCTGTTTGAGTTACACGGAACGACCCTTTAGTCACATTTCATTGTAACTGCATAGAAAAGACTGTTAAATTAAGTCATACAGTCTTGGAATTAAACTAAGGGTGAGTAAATAATGACAGAATTTTATTCTCAGGTGATTTCATCCTACCAAGCATGATTCATAATGGAACATCCATTAATGGATTTAAGACCTTGGGGAAATTGCTTTGAGTCATCACATGACAGCACATTTAAAACTTTCAAAGGTTACTAGGTACAAAAGCACACAATGATGTCATGAGTTGTCATGATGAGTTTGGATTTGTGGCTGACTCTGCAGTGGATTTCGCTAGGCCTTACAGCATGAACACAGCACAAAGCCCTGCTGTGCCTCCAAGTTTCACAGTTGCCGCTAGTTGTCATTTTGATTCATTGAACATCAGGGTACTTGACAAGCCTTAGCGGGGGAAGCCAAATAAAGACAAAATTTTTGCCGGCCATTTCTGAGGATGCATGACTACACTGTCTAGAGCGATGGGTCTCATAGGGACTGTTCTCTGCACTCCAGCAGTGCCACACAAGAGTCAAAATTGTATTGACTATTTATCCTTGTAAACATGTCTCTATTGACAGAGCTACTCTCATTACAAAATGTGATAGTATTTTAATGCCTTTCTAAAATATTGTCATGTCATAATTAACTTCCGCTTCGAAGTTTTTATAGATTTTCAGTGATTTTGAAAGGGTCTACGCTATTAATCCAACCATTAATAAAGCTTCACCTTGACAGTAAAGTGCTTCAGAAAGCACAAGAATGAATCTATTTGTTAGGTAAGAGAACGTCCTTGAGTGTCTTTGCTTTTGTTCCAACTAAGACAGAAATGGCGCACAAAGAAGGGTTTTCTTCAAGAAGCTGCAACGCTGTTCATAAAACACTCCAAAGACCGTCACACAAAGTAAACAGCCTTGTCTAGTCATGGTGATCCTGACATTCTTTAAATATTTTGTCCTTTATTTCTCCCTGAGTAATTGTGCATATATCCCTTTTGTTGTTTTTCACTTTCTCTCGATTTTCTCCTTGGCTTCATCTTGGCTTTTCAATATCTGTCCCTTAGCAGCTTATTGGCTGCTTAGAGGAAGTACACCGCCACTGGATTTTTATTTGGCCACGCATACAAGAAGTGTAATGGGCACTAAAGCACTCTGATTGAAGCAGAAATCATATTGCCTTTGATTGCCCCGTGAGACTTGAAGCGCTGCCACAGGGCTGTGAATTACATTGTGCACAGGCGACGTGGTGTGTGAAGCCTGGCCTTTCTCAGCAGCAGTGGGAGTTGGTGTCTTCTGCAAGAGCAGCATGCGAATTTGAGATTTTTAGCTCCCTTGACAGACTCTTGGGTACCTCCTCAGGAGCAAAGAAATCCGCTTTTTTTCCATCTGTCTGTTCACCATCTCTCCTGTATTCTTTATTTATGCTCCCTCTCTTTAGACTCCATCTGCTCAACTCTACATACAGTACAGAGAGCTTCACTGGCCTTGCACCCAGGTGGTGCCAACTGCTATCTCCAGCACTGCTGAGACTGAGTAAGAATTCAACTCAAGGCATGCTGGGTGTGTATTTAGAGTTGGGTATAACTGTGTGTCCTGCCTGAAAGGTCATCTCATGAATCACAGTTGGGTGAATGACTGCTATTAGCATTAAGAGTTAAAGGTAGGGTAGGTAATTTCCGAGAGGCTAGCAATAGCAAGCTAGCTTTGAAAGCATAAGATCCCACCCTCCCTTCAGATCACTCTCCAAAGCCACGCCTCCTCCATAAGACATGAAAGCAAAAAGCAGAGTCTGCAAAGTGTCATGAGAGACAGCGTTAAATGACCTCATGTCTCAAGGCACATTACAATAATAATGAACATAAACAACTTACAGAGCTCTTACTAGTATCACCTGACTGCTGCAGAATAATTTTGGCGTTGATAGTGTTGACATAGAAATGCAAAAATCTGAGTCTGAGGATTTGGGTAGAACATCATGGGTTGCCATCTTACGGTTATGACATGGCGTGAACGCAGCACAAGCTCATTATTTTGGTTCAGGAGGAACTATAAAAGGTGTCTGCTGTTTGTTTGCGGCACTGGGTGACTGTATACAACTCTGCATAGCCTTACGGAACACGCTGATGATGTGTGATGTCTGCGCGAGGGGGTATGGAAATACCAACCCGATCTCACAGCAATTCGTACGTATTTTACGAGGTGGCTAATTCGTATGAATTCGTACGAATGACCTACCCCTAAACCCTGCCCCTAAACCTACCCGTCACTGGGGTTTAGACAAATCGTATGAATTTGTATGAGTGACATCGTATGAATTCATACGAATTAGCCACCTTGTAAAATACGTACGAATTGGTCGGGAGATAGCAATGGAAATACAGGCATGTAGGACATCCAAAAAATGTTTGTCCAATCATTGCATTCGGTCCGAATGCAATGATTGGATGAACATTTTTTGATCCTGAGACTTCCACAGAAGATATATGTAAAAAAAATTTTTATATTTAGACCACTTCTATTATTGATTGCTATCAGGATGTGAAGAGAGTTTCAGCCAGTGTAACAAAAAGTGTTTATAAACAATATTGCATATAGCTTTAAGAGCAGTAATGGCGACTCTCATGTCTTTTGACTACGTCTTCAAATGAGGCAGTCTATCACTGCGGTAGACAAGCATGCCAGAGGACATCACTTAGACAAGATGTCAAGATCAATGCCTGCTGATTGTTATTTCATATCAACTCTGTGATAATTACAGAGCGTGCTAATCATCACTAAACTTCTTCAATTATGTACAATCACAATGGACATGTTGAGAGGCGAAGGTTTATTTTAAATGCACACTTGCAGAAGCATCAACTCCCCTTTTCTGTCCTTCGTCACAGCTGAAATAGCAGCTCCGCAACATCACTCTATGATTTATCACATCAAAGTCTCAGAAACTTGTTCACATTAATATCCATCAAAATGTCACAATAATTGTTTTGCTGTTTTCCTCTGCAGTTAAATGAAAGTGTATTATGGACAAGGAAGATGACAAGTTCAATTGTCTGGAAGGTAAATGTTGGAATGTTTGGACCATGATGGAAAAACTGTGAAATGTTTGCAACTTTTTGGAAATCGTTATTCAGGAAGTGTCATCAGCGCTGTGCTTCTGAAGGATGAGAAACACTGTTCAATTATGAAGCCATTTCTAAAGAGGACAGCTATTCCCTTTGCAGTTATGACTTTCTCATTATTATTGTTCTAATATAAAATGGCAATTGAAAGACTTCTATAAGAATCAGTGCATAAACTGTATCTTGTTATAGAACTACTATTGCTTGAATAATAATTTTGGGATTTTTTCCCTAAACAATAAAGAATTCTGGTTTGCAATGAGAGATATGATGAGTCAAATAACTGCTATGCCTCAGCCATTTTATATAGCCAATATTAAGGCTTACAAAGTGCCATTTAGTGTCATGCTTCATTAACAAAACAGATTTACAATCTAAAATTTACATTTTAGAGTATCAGTTAATGATATTATATTTTCTTAAAGATATTTTGAAGAATGTTGGTAACCAAACAGTTGATGGGCCTCATTGACTTCCTATATATTTTTTCCCCATACTATGGAAGTCAATGGGGCCCATCAACTGTTTGGTTACCCATATTCTTCAAAATCTTCTTTATGAAAGAAATTCATACAGGTTTGAACAACTTGAGGGTAAATAATGACTGAATTTTCATTTTTAGGTGAACTATCCTTATAAGGAGACCCCTAAAGACCCTGTTTAAAGCTAAATCAAAGAACGAACTGGTGTGATGTAGTTTTGAACAAAATCAGGCTAAAATGAAGATTGTTTGGAGTTTGTTTCAGGAGTTCGAAACACCTTGCCAAAACAAACCTTCCAGAAAAGTGTGCTCCCGCTGGTAAACACCTGCGAACTACCATGCACCATGTAACTACTACATTATTACTATGTAATAGGTAGGATGTTTGCTTACAGTATACAACTGCAAAGGTATTTCGATCTTTTTTTCCTATATCAGGGCCTTAAATGTAGTTTTTTGGACTACACTTACCACCTCTTAAAGATTGAGGTCACAAAACAGCATTTGTTTTCATCATCCTTTGGCGCCATGAGCTTAACAACCATAGAAACCTATACTCATATTAATAGGAACTACAAGGAACATCAAGCTAGGCCTGCATCGGAATAGTTCATCTCCAAGTAGAATCCCTCCCAAGTTTAATATCATAATATTCACACTTCTGTCTTGCCTCTCAACATCATCTCTACATCCACCAGTGAAAACCATTAGACCTTGGGAGCCACTTGGGAGTAAGGGCATTGCATTCAAGCTAACCCCCCTTCCCCCCTCCACTTCCTGTCTGCTGTATCATCTCAGAGGGTGATGTGCTGCTCGGTATGCAGCCCGAGGGACGAATGGATGGATGGATGGCAGAATGGAAGGACGGAAGAAAGGCCTCAGAATGAGGATGAGCACTACCCAACCCGACTCATTACAGCCTGGCCTTGCCCCGTAGTGTATGCTCCAGTGCACGTAAAGCCGCCAGGGCACCCCCGTGGATGGATGGACAGTGAGCGAGAGGGGGAGGGAACACACAAGGACGGAAAAAAAAACCAGCAGAAGCTGAGGAAAGTAGGCCGATGATGATGCCACTAAGAAGCAGCGTCACCTAACCTACATTTATCTAGATGCTTTTTTCCCAGTGGCTATGTGTTGGATGTGTACATGCTGGCGGAAGCATGGAGTGCCATATTGCTTTATGCCGGAGGTATTGGAGACTACCAGCTTAGACAGCAACCAGCTGTTTAGGGCAGTAGGGTTAACTACAAGGTGTGCTCCCTAAAGAGAACTAAAAAAGCACAATATCCCAGAAATTATTTTCATATTTTATAACAACATTTTCTGTCAAAATAAATATTTTATCCCATAACAAATCTAATATTTCATGTTTTTTTCCCTCATGTGTTTGCTCCTCCAGTGCTGTTGAACTAAAAAATAACAGCATGTTTTTCGGGATCCGATTTGATAATTTACATGTATTTATAAAGTATGGCTTTTTAATCAAACAAAAATATTTACCTGATTACATCAATCTGAAGTATTTATTTGTCTGTTTACTGATATATTTGTCCCCTAATCCAGAAACATTTATGGAAAACCTACATGAGGCTGAAAATGTTACATGAGCAGATATAATTAAATTACCAGCTTACTAAAATAAACGGTTAATTAAAGTTAGAGTTCAGCACATTAGGCTCTTGAAACCCACTCACCAAGAGATAGTTGAGGGTTGAAACAGTAAACTGCTGACAATTAATGTAGGTGGGCTGATGCTTGCATGCAATGAACAACAATTAGGTAGAAAATTAATGCAGCTATCATAAGTTACAAATCAATGCTGGAAACACCGAGATATGAATCACATTCTTAATTTTGTTACTTCACACAGAGGTCAGAAATTAGAGTGGAAAAATTGTAAAATGCTTAAAAATGGTCACAAATCATGCATGTTCATTACTGAGCATCTGCTATATTGGTCCTGGTAGTACTCACCTTTCTGGCAGCAGGTATAGAATGAAATACACTAAAGCATTGTTAAGCTAAATACGCACGGCAAAAAGCACTCCATTCAAGGTATCACTTCTGCAAGAGGGTGAGAGCATGTACCCACAATGCTTTGCAATGAACAGCCAATTAGAACATTTACAGTTACAGAGGGATACTAGAATTCTCTAACTTTTAAAAGCATAACTTTTGTGCATTTTCTACAAACATTTTGATTTATTGACAACCATCAAATTGTACTAAAATACTTTCCTTGAATTGTGAACAAACCTTGATGTTGGCTTGAGAAAGCCCGAAGCTTGAACCAGGACTCGAACTCGGGTTGCCTTTTGGAGAGCAGCAGCAAATGTACTATTATTAAATATTAATAATATTTTAAAACAAAATCAATCTTTTTTCAAGAATTTCAGAAAAGAATATCTAATGACAGCTTTTTAAAATATCTCCACATTTACACCACACATCAAAGCGACTTTTAATTCAGAAATGAAAAACAAGTCCATCACAGAAGTTCAAGACTTTTTTATGAATTGCATTTTAATGTATTTTTGAATTATAAACTACCTCCAGACAAAAATAAATAAATAAATGTAATGTCATTGACCCATTTGCTGTTGATTTGATTTTATAATTAACAGCCATAATGGTTCAGACGGAAAATATATTACATTAACATATTGTGTGTTTTTACATAGTTAGAAAAGCAATAAACCTCCATGAAGGTAAAGAAATCATTTCCAGGGGGCAAATATTGCCTCTAAATTAAAACTAAAGTTATTTTCTGACACTGCCTCACTCCCACAACCACACACCCCCACTTAAGATCTGAATGAACGAGGCCACACACACATTCTTAAAACACTGGAATAGAACAATCAGCAACGCTACACACTTCATTTAGGCTACAGGTGAACAGACATGGGTTGTGGGTTTGGCGTTTACGTTTGTAGCCTACTAGGACTGCAGTGTGATCAAATAATGAGACAATTCTTGAGCAGGGGAAGGTAGGAGAGGGAAAAGTCTATTGTAGTGGGTTGTGGTGGACACCTTCACGTTCGTGTGTCTGCTCACACCCCCCAGCTCAGCTCCACAACGAGGCTGAGGGAGACACGGCGTTCAATTACACCGACTGCCAGTGAATAGAAGGGACGAGGCGCGGGGAAATGCACGCCTGTGCCGTCAGTGAAATGCGCCTGAGATTTAGCCCCTGAATGCACACGACGCCACCGAAATGCCGGGTTGGAAGAAAAATATCCCCGCTTGCCTGCAAGCCGACCAAGAAGGAGGTATGAAAAGCAGTGCTTTAATAGTTTTGCACGAGCGTTGTTTCAGGGGCGCGTTCTGTTTATTGTTGTGGTCTCGCGGTTTGTTTGTTACACTATAACTGTTGATGTTTGGCGCGAAATGTTTAGAACGTTCGGAGCTACATAGTATCAACTTTTTCTTGGTGATCAGTGGATTGAGAGATAATACCGCGCCCGCCGCCAGGAATTCCGTAGTAATGCACTTGTTCGGTCGGTTTCTTTCCATAAATCGACATTTTAAAGGCTGTATAGGTTTACTTTCCTATTATATTCCATCCTTAGTTTTGGTATTATGCATTTGGACCTCTGTTGTTGCCAATACACCGCCAATATTTATAGTATAGATAGTATATTTGATGTTCATAGTACTCCGTGTTAAAAATGTTGCCTACAGTCATGACATTTCCGTCGCTTCCACTTGGCTTGGCTGATAACCATGTGTATGTAGTATGTAACAGTTCTTTTCCTATTTGTAAAATATACACCAATGAAATCGTGTGTTTGTACTTGTGCTGTAATTTAATGTCTGTCATCTGGGCTTACCCTTTCGCTTTAGAAGTCTCCATAGCCGTAGGCATGAAATGCAGCTCGTTGCTGTCTGTAGTCAATGTTACTTAACATATAAGGTGTGTAAATAGTAGTCTAATGTTAGCGACTGATACGCACTGTTTCCTCACGCCCATGTCATTTTTGCGTTAGCAGAAATTGAATTTCAGAATTTCAGAATTTCACGATTCACGACCTAATGAAATCTTATCCATCACAGCCATGCATGTCGACGGGTCTGAATGGTCAGGGGAAGTAGTCAGATGCACTTGCCCATAGCAAACAAGCAGAGTACACCGAGCATGAGGTTACAGTAAATCAAAGCAGCGTGTGAATGATCATGTTTCAGAGGACAGTGATGCTCATGTGGTTTGTCGGTGAAAAGATTATGTTTGTCACACTCTGAGCACTACTTATGGCAAGTATTGATGCAGTGTTGGTTTTTGGAGTATGTGTCAGTGTCAGTTGACAGTGTTTAACATACACAGGAATATTCTGATTTAAATAGGAACATGACCATATTTTGATTTTGTATGCACAACGTAAAAGTGTTAACCTCTTTACAAAAATTAGATTAGGTTTCTGATATGATCCTTTATTAATTACAATTCTGGGTAATGTAATATCGCTTATTGTTCATTATTTGGAATATCAACTGTAACATTATAACAATATCCATATGGATGTCATTCTGCATTCTACGGTTGTGATGATAGGTAGTTGTGGAAAGTCAAAAAGTCTAAGAAACCTGTTTTTGGAGCATGTAGAATTTCCCTCCATACATTAAAAAAAACTGCAGCAAAAACAAATGATATAAACACACACACATACATGCATACATACACACACATTATATTTTATATATATATATATATAT